>JAVDOI010000009.1:7623234-7790734 GCA_032191485.1 Leptoclinus maculatus
CACAACAAGAGAGCCTGAAGAGGAGGAGGAGGAGGAGGAGGAGGAGAGAGGGAGTGAGCAGCTACTGAGGAGAGATGAGGATTAAGAGAGGTAGAGGAGGAGGAGCAGGGAGGGTGGCAAGAAAGAAAAAATAGGAGAGAAGAGAGGTGACAGAGGAGGGAGGGGGCAAAGAGCATAGGAGCCAAGAAAAGAGAGGCAAGTGTGAGATGAGCACCGTAGGAGTGGGTGGGTGGGAGGGAGGGAGGGAGGGTGAGAGAGAGAGAGAGAGAGAGAGAGAGATCAGACTGTGTTTCTATGTTTTCTGCAAGGCTGAGCAGTGACGTGATTGGCTGGGGGGGGGGGGGCAGACCTGACTCTGAGATCAGAGACAGACAAAATGGCTCCCAGAGAACAGAGAACGCAGCATCAGGGCACTGTCATCTCCCTTCACACAGCTGTCAGCTGACACCAGCCGCCGCCGCCACACACTTCTGACACACATGCACACATAAAAGCTAAGCTACTGGCATATTGCCAGTGTGATGGGGGGAGAAAAAAACTGAGGATGATGGCTAATAATGCAGATCATCAAGTTATAATATGAACATGTCATTGTTTTTGGGAAACACTTTTTAAAATTAGAAACGGATAAATTGATGTCAGACTGGCTCACAACAGAGCCTTATTCTCCTGATTTAATCCCGTCACCTATTGGCCCGCACTGACATGTGACGTGCTCGCTGCTGAACTTCTCTTGTTGCAGTGTGTCTGTGTTCGCCTGCCAGAGAAAACCCTGAGTAGGGAACTCACCCAGTGAGTGAGGAGATGCTGTAGGGCAGCATGAAAACAAACACTGACTCGCCGCGGCCACAAGAGGGCGCTGCCGTCAAAGGACAACCTCTGATTGTAGGTCACTTCTAATTTCCTGCCCTCGTAATGATGCACAGCGAAGGACTGACTGCAAATCAAACGGATAATTATCCCTTTGTGCAGAATAACAACGGCAACATTTGCATACAGATTCACTTCTAAAACTAATTTGCATAGCAGCTTTGATTATTGTTCTATTATGTGAAGACTCTGACGTCTCGCGGTATGTTGTGATTGCCTAACCCTTATTTATTTATGTGTGAGTAGCATTTTCATGTGAAGATATTCTCAATTACTTTATACCTTGTTTGAATGTTTAATCTGCATCAGTGCATCCTATTTAAGTCTTATGTTAGTTTGCAAAATCGGTAAAAGATGTCAGAAAAATTGTTGAGTCTAAAAGTAGTCTTTTGAAATGTAGTGGAGTTTGTCCTTTGGATCTTTTACCAGAGCTGAATTGGCCGGAAAGGTCTCTGTCCCTCCATCTGATCCAATAAGAGAGTAAAGAAGCCTGAGCTGCCAAGAGTATGACATCTGACAATGACCACTGAGAAGAGACATTTAATTAAGTAGCTTCCACATAAAGGAAAGGGACTATCTGTGCTATTGATGTAAAGGAATACTATGAAGTGGTAAAATGCCATGAAGCCGTAGCTTTGGCATTTACGCTGAGGGAAAGAAATGTAGTGTAATCTATAAAAACGGAGGAGTGGTTTTGTTTTTATTCCTGTTTTGGGGGGGGATAATTAACGGATGTCCCACTCATTAGAAGTGAAATCTCCTCTTTAAGCTGGAATCAGTTTCGTAAGGACAGTGTCCACACCCATAGCAACACGAGACTGTCTCCAGATCAGTGATTAAGGCGGCGATGAAGGGAGGGCGACTGGGACGGTTGTTATCAGAACTCTGGCAGATGTGTGTGTGCCGTTCAGTTTCCTGTTGACTATGAGTGGAAGTGGCAGGCTGCACACATTTGCGCATTCACAGGCGACACGTGCATAAGAGCACACACACACACATACGTGCACACACCCGCTGACACTCACGCGCACACACACACACACACACACACACACACACACACACACACACACACACACACACACACACTGTAGGCATCCTTCTCCCCCCTCCTTGTGCCCCTGAGCCTGACAGTCTGGACATGGGAGATATCAGAGAGAGAGGGAGAGGCATGAAAACTGAGACCAAGTCTTTGAGTTAGATCAGCATGTAGCTGTGAAAGTGCATTTGTGGGTCACGAAATGGCGATGTCAGAACAGCTTGAAACTGAGGGAGGTAAGTCTCTCTTTCTGACCTTTTCCTTGTTGTCTTTCTCAGAGCTGATTCAGGAACAACAACAACAAAACCCAAATCAAAACAGCTGAGGAAGAAAATGTCTTATTGTTTTTCTTGTTGTATCTCTTGTTTTATTGATGCTCAGAGAAAAATGCTAGACAAGTTTTGTCCTCTTCTTCTCTTCTCTTTTTATTTATTTATTTTTTTACTTTGACAAAGGTGAATTAAACAAGTTGCACTTGTAGGTTTAGGTGTAAGCTTAGTGAAAACATCACACATGGCACTACAGGGAGTTTATATTCAGCCGCAGCCTTAATCACTTTTTGTACATGGACTTATGGCTTTAGGTGTGAATGTGTGACTGCAAGTTGGAAAATGAGGCTAGCTGGTGAAATGATTGTTAGGCGTGAGTGTGTGTGTGAGTGTGTGTGTGTGTGTGTGAGAGAGAGACTCGCTGGTTGGGGTGCCCGTTGAAGATAAGGCCTGCCCTATGCCTGAGAGCAAAAGAGACAGTGTGTGTAAGCCCTTCAAGCCTTATCCTGACACACCTCCCACCCCCACCTCTTCTCCATCACCCCACCACACATGCAGTGAGGATTAACCCCGTCATGTACCATTTCAATGGGCAAGCTTTGGAGACACACACACACCCGCGTGCACACACACACACACACACACACACACACACACACTCACACAGGATTAACCCTTGTGTGTCCATTTCCATGGATGGTTCTTAGCTTCGCTCCGGTTGTGACAGCATTGACTGCTTGTGTTGCCATGGCTACAGGGGCCAGCGAATGTAAGATAGGCAAATCCACATAAGTCACCCACAACAGACACTCTAAGCTACTACTGACGACACCTCCCCCTGGTACTAGACACACAAAGATGCTGCCAAAAGACTGACAGGAGCCTCGTGAGCTGTGAAGTGCTCATGTCACAAGCTCACCGTGGTCAAACCAATATACATAAACTCAGCCCAGGCATCTTTGTTGCTGGTCGGGTGAGAGACAGGCCTTGGAGCGGCTTATCCTCTCGTGTCTGGTTCTGGAAGACACTGCACTTCACCATACTCGGGATCTCTTCCAACACGAGAGTCTGCAAAGAGGTTCTGCATTTGAGCTGTCGTCTTTTGTTGCAAACGTAAGGGAGTTGTGTTCCTAGATTGCAAAGCCAGACAGAAAAGATCTGCAGATGCGTCAGAATAAAGTGACACCCTCTGGTATGAAAAAGCAGAAAAGTACAGTTGATCAGACACAGAAAAGTAAACGCATTAAGGAAAAATCATGACACCTGCTTCCACGTCTCAGATATGTCGGAATATCAGAGACGATGGAGAAAACGGTTTGATTACGAGACCCATAATTAAACAGTAGTGAGGAGTACATCACTGGACGTTGGCAGGTATAGGACTGACATAATTAGGGTGGAAATGGACGTTTGAATTAGTGCTGGGCGGTATGACCATAAATGTGTATCACGGTATTTTTTAAGATTCTGGCGGTTTCACGGTTTATCACTGTATTTTTTAAGATTCTGGCGGTTTCACGGTTTATCACTGTATTTTTTAAGATTCTGGCGGTTTCACGGTTTATCACTGTATTTTTTTAAGATTCTGGCGGTTTCACGGTATATCACGGTATTTTGTTTTTCCTTGACTGTGTTTTTATATAGGTTTAAAGTGGCTTACTCTACTGTCAGGAGTACATAGAATATAAGGCTTTGCTTACTAGAGGGTTTGCTCGTTTGTTCGTATAATGTTGGGATAGCAGTTTTGCTGAAGTATTTTCGCCCCGGTGAGACGTACCTTGAATCCAGTGTTTTAATCATTGCTCTGAACCCGTCTTTCTCGACTGTCTGTAGCGGGACCATGTCCTTGCAGAGCTGGATCGTTATTGCATTCGTAATGTCGCTCCACCACTTGCTTTTCTTGTCATATGCAGTGCCTCGAGCAAATGCCTCTTCAAGCGATGTCTGACCCTTTAGCTTCACTGTTTCACTCGCGCTAACGTTACTGGTTGACAGCCTCGAATCCGACGGCACAGCTCCTCTCTTGGGCACAGACTCTATCGGTGCATCTCCGGTCTGTCTTTGTTCATCCTGCATCACTCTTTTCTGTTCTTTAATGTAACGTTTACTGTAGCGACGGAGCCTCTCGCTGTTAACAGACTGTTGTGCTAACGGGCTAACTAGCGAGCTGTACCCAGCGTGCCGTTCGGCGGTGACATTTTATAAATGTACAATTATTAGTGTTACAAATTGTTTATTTGTCACAAACTGTTATAACCATGACTAGAGGTCCCTCTCAATACACTTAAGAGAACTAGCTCCGAACGTAGCGCTCTTAGTGACGAACAATATATTTCGCTGCCTGTTGAAGAGTGACAGCAGTTGTTTCGGCTATGCACCGGTATGACGGTGTGTGAAAAATGAATATCATACGGGAAATTAAAACCGGTATACCGGTTGAACCGGTATACCGCCCAGCACTAGTTTGAATTTATTATTATAATTTTTCTTCATTTTTATTAACTTTTGACTTATCTTGACTTATTTTCAGTAAAGCAAAAAATATATATAAATACTGTGAGCAATTGGAAACTCAATGTGCACTTTTGCAATAAAGTATGAGAAAAAAATGTGCTGTGCTCACAATAATTTGTCTGCTGCAACACCTTGTGGAACTGATCCTTGAAATGCACCAGCAAACAAAAATACATTTTTTAAAGTTGTTCCACGTCAGTCGGAGAGGAATACATATGTTTTAATCAGAATAAGACTTACATACACATATGTGTACCGCCTTAGTCTATGGGGTCACATTATTTGAAATTGTGCCTCTAAAATAGTTCAACTTGAACCAAAATAATGTTGAACTATGTTGTAATAATATTACCCATCAGCACCAGTGTTACGATGCACAGCAGCTTCTGGGAAACCCTGTTAACTGTTTCCACAGAGCGGCTCCCAAGAGCAGCTTAATTTGCGAATAAATCATTGATGAAACATTGTGTTTTCACTCCCTGCCTACATGGGTAGTGTATAAATCAGAACCACGTTCATGCTGTTGGCTGCAACGTCCCTAAATAATTGAGGCGGGGGAAAGCACTTTTGTGTTTGAAAGAAAATAATTTTTAGACCATGATATGAGATCACCTGTCAACAATGTTAGGAGTCCAATTCATCCTTCAGGGATGAATAATACATATGAAATTAGCAAATATTATGGCATACACTTGCATAAATGTATGAAAAACTACTGACCTAATATGATTTGTTCTTTTTATATCCCAACCTTGGCCATATGGGTGAGTCCTCGCTGGCTGTGATCTGAATATCTGATTATAATTTGAGGATTTAAGCAGATTTACAGGCCTATGGGATTCTCCTTTTGGTTTAGTGCTTCGTGTGTGTGTGCGTGTGTTTCTGTGTGTGTGTGTTTCTGTGTGTGTGTGTGTGTGTATGCAGAGAGAGAGATATTCCCAATGGTAATGGTCTACCTTGGAGACCGTTCAGTGTGCAAACTCACAGACACAATTAATTGTCAACAACCCAAGTATGTTATCCGCAGGTGAAATTTAATTTGTTAGATCTCAATCTACTTTTGACTGATTGGGCTGCTGCATCAGATGTGTATGCATCGCCCTGCATAGACCCATAGTGTATCATTCACATGACCAGGGTCTTGGCTGTCACTGTCTCAGTTCAGTTGTTTGCAGCAAGCGGATGTGCACTAATTAGGAAAACATGAAAACCACTTTGCAGTCAGCATGATGTTTATTTCCACACGCACTTCCACTCGGCTGCATTAGGCCAATTCTCATCTGTGTCAGTTACAAGGAAGGGATGGGATGTAGGGAGGAGGAAGGAAGGGAGAAAAAAATGCTTACCAGACAACCTTCATGTGCAGTTGTGCATTAGTGGGGGGAGGAGGGGGAGGAAAAGGGGGAGAGGGCGGCTGGCGGTGCTGGGCAGAGGATAGAGGAGCAAATGCATTGCGGAGGGAGAGGAGGAGGGCCTACAGCTATTGTTCATGTCCTCCCGTGAACAAAGGGCTCATCTGGGTCCGTATGTAAACCCACAGCAGGCTTCAGCCCACTAACAAGGCCTCATGCGGGACAAAACATAACCGACTGACTCCCGCAATTTAGGCTTTATTCCGTCTCAGTCTCGCGGTTTGGGGATATTTTTCCATTGATCCTATTCAGAGGGACGTATTGTGTTGGTACGTTGCGTCCAGCGGGCCTATCCGTCTTTACGCACGGAGCGTACATACGGTCTATCATCACGGATCTGTAAACATCAATTTTCTGATTGGACTTCTTTCCAGGTAAACGGTCGCTTTTTCCCAAACGCACACCTTGGTCGCAGTGTCTAGCTGCTGTAGCGACTTCGTGTGGTTTACGAGCTATTGTGGTTGTAGTTGCTAGTCTTATTTCGGTGGTTTATCGTTGAAAAGGGATTTAACGCTAAGGCGTTAGCAAGACGGCTAACACTTACCAACTGTTTTCTGGCTAGCTAACGTTAGCTCGCCGTGCAGGCCTACAGGGCAGTGTTGTACACAGACAACGTTTAGATGGTGCACGATGTCGAGTTATTGGTTCCTGTTATTGGTCGTGTTTGTTAAAATAAGTGCTGGTTGGCATTATGTAGCGAAGTACACTGGCGTCCTGATATCACCTGTTTAACGCGTTAGCCTGGCTAATAGCTACGTGTTAGCATTATGCGCTTGCTGCCTCTCTAATTGCCTTTGTAACCAGACAACACGTCAAATGTGCTCCGACTGTTGTGAAAGTTATGGACTGGCGGTTACACAGATGTTGAAAATGGCATTTTAAAATCGGATTCATGTCGGTTTTTGTGTTTGCTAACGTGGGATAATAGTGTAGTGTAACATAGCTATCGTCAATATTCCGTTTGGATAGACTGCTTGTCCCCTCTAGAAACCATGGTGGCAGTCTGGAGTGGCAGGAGTCCTAACAGTACATGCTACTCTTATTTATAAGAGACTTTGTCATGCTGAGTGGAATTGTGTGTCTGGAGTTCAGATGAAATCAGATGTTAATGGTGTTTTTGGACATCCATGTTGGTCAACTTGTGAGATGAGATTTGTTGTGAGGTGGGCTGACCATCACATTAAGCCAGGAGGATATGTGTATAATGTGTATTTGATGTACTGTGTCTACTTGTAAGGGAGAGAGGAACATGAATCCCAGTGGAGGAAGTGGAGTCCAGCTGATGTGATTGTGACTGCCTGTCATTAACCGCTAACAGGAGAGGAGAGGAGCTAATGGAGCTCTCAACAACTAATGGACACATAACCATCGATTATTTATTTATTTATCAAACCCATTTGTTTTCCTCTGGTGGTGCATCCACCCCATAGCATAGCAGTGCTGCCTCACACAGTAAACAACTTGTTTTTGCACAAAGTGAAGCCAGGGCTTCAAATGGACTGAGGTTATGGCCCTTTTTTTTTGCCATGTAGATGGTGCAAATCTTTGTTTTGAAGATACTCTTCATAGAAAACTTTTCTTGTTATTTATTTACTTCTAGTTTTTAAAAAACTATGGCCATGTGGTTATTGTTGCAGTAGGAACCCAGTAGAGTAGAAACCAGTGGAGATGTAGCTCCTTAAAGATAAGATGCCATTATTTAAGAGCAGATTGGTTTTGATGCATACAATCATAACTTATGAACATCAACTTGATCGGTACCAGCGTGTATCATTGTGTCCTCTGAGGTCAGTGTTGGGCTGGACTGTCTGTCCATCTAAATACAGTCTGTCTGTGGATATCTGCATGTTTGTGGTAACTGTAACGTCAACCAAATTCCGCCAGAGCACTTTGATAATGAATCATAATGTTGGAAAAAGTTACCTTTTTTTTAAAAAACCTCTTCTCAAAAAGGAGAGGCTGTTTTACTCTTAAATGTCTTACCTTAAAATAGGAATATATATTTCACATCTCTGCTGTGTCCTCAAATCCCAGTTTACTCTGCTGAAAACATCCCATTAATGCAATTAAAGCTCATCTCTCCCAGTCTGTTATCTATATGTCTCTTTCGTGCACACGTATACACACACATTGTCAAAGATACGTTTAATATGCAGAGACAAGACGGAGAGACATTAATGAGGCGGGGCTTCACCATGGTGACGGCGGGGGTCGTGACCTAGAGGGCGGCACGGCTGGATGGCCTTTATAGGAGAGCCGGGCAATTAGAGTAGAACAAGGGTTGGAGCAGTCTGCGAGAGAGGGATTCATCAGTTTTGTTTTTTTTAGGTGGTTGTGACTAGTCAGCATTGGTCTGTTTGTGTTGTTTTATAGTTATTTATAGAGAGTAGATGGGGGCCGGCAGTGTCTGTAGGAGCACATTGCTTACAGGAAGCTCCCTCCTCTTCGTGTTGTTTTGTGTCTTTTATGAAACAAGACTGGTGTATTTCCGGGGATGACCTGTGAATGTGTGCAGCCAACTGAAACTGGGCCATGCTGGCCAGTTCAGGCTGCATGTGCCTTCACCCTCACATGATACAGTCGTTCTTTGCTCGTGTCCCTCAAAAAGTGAATAGCTATAATTGGAAGTACCACTGTGTAATCCCCAAAGATGTAACGACTTAATCTGGTAGCGTCTTCTCTCATTTATGTGCTTTCTCTTTCTGATGTTATTATTTCGGTCTTTATTTATAGCTGGGCCAACATACACAATGTGTTGAATTTGGGGATTACTAAATACAGCATTTATTATCAGATTTCAAACATTACTCAGTTTTTATCTAATTTACCATTTATTGTTATCTGGAAACACTACATCTAACTTTTCAAATATCTTTTGAACCTTTATAATATAAAAATTAAACGCACCATTCATTTTCTTTCTTCTTATTCCCTCACCTCTCTTCCAGGCTGTTCCTCCAAGTCTTTCAAGCTGTACTCCCCCAAGGAGCCCCCCAACGGTAGCACTTTTCCCCCTTTCCACCCCGGCACTATGCTGGACAGAGACGTGGGGTGAGTTTTATGTCTGTGTGTTTTGTTTATCTGTTCTGTGGGCGGAGTTCACAGTACCGGCCTTTAAACACCTTCGACGGGTGCTTGTGTTATTACATGCCATGTTTACATAGGCTGGAGTTTAATTTCCTAAACCATATGTTGGTCAGCAAACAGTAGAAAGTAGTTAAGATGCTGGCGACAACGAGCAGCAGCGCTGTATTGTGATTTTTCAAATGCAGTGACTGGTTGTTTTTATTCAGGGAGGTTCACAAACTTCCGGAAACATTTAAGATGTTTATACATGTATATTAAGTTTCAGAAGCTGCAAACTTACCAAGAAACTTGTTTCAGCGGATGGTTCGGTTGATATGAGATGTTTCGAGGACAGCTGCCATGTTTTACCAGTTTGTAACCTGAGTTAAAATCCATGTACAGCCCAGGTAGTGTTTGTACACTCATACTCTACTTTAATGGCATAACGTCACTTCCCAGGATCAAGTGCTTAATGGCATTTTAGTGTAGAGTATACATCACATGCTGGTAGAGCTCTTTTTTTAAAAACTGATTCTTGGGACTCCCCTAGGTGCATGAAGGTTTATTGGTGAAGAAGAGATCACCATCTCCTGTCATTTGGTGAACGGTTGATCCAATTGCCCATATATGTTAGTGTAGTGTCATCTTAGCCACAGGTAAGACTCAAGTAAACACCGTGGACCTGATGTGTGAAGCTAATGTTTAACGCCAACATTGATTTGTCTTGACCTGTGTGGCTCAGTAAGGTTAGAGGGTTATACCGCTGCAGGATTGTGTGCGGTGCGTCAAAGCTTGTGTTGCAGTAAGAAAATCAGCTACAGTTAGAAATGTGAATCTGAGAAGTGTTATTATTGATGTATTATCTCCCCGTATCATCCAATTTGTGCCCCGTTTTGGCTCGTGTCCCCGAGTCGTAAAGACAAACACGCTCCTGAAGGAGAGCCTATTAGCGCTATAGCTGAACGTAATCATCTCTCCGTCTCTTGTTTCTCCAGTCCCACCCCAATGTATCCTCCCACATACCTGGAGCCCGGAATCGGGTAAGACCGCATTGTGTCCCATATCGCTGAACTGGTGTGAAAATAGCAATAATAACACAAGTAAAGCTACAGTGGTGGGAAGTTGTGCTCTTATCTCACTTTTAAAAGAGATTTAGTATTTATTCTGTGAGCTAGGTAGTGAAACAGTGTGGGAGCTGTGAGAGCTTTAACAATAATGTGATCAGGATGATTTGCTTTTAGTCTACTTGTATCTTTCATAATACCACAAGCTAACTGTTCTCGACCCCTGTCCTGTTTTTGTTTTGTCTGTCTTCCTCTCGTCTTTCTGTGGTTGACCAGGAGGCACACACCATATGGCAACCAGACAGACTACAGAATATTTGAACTCAACAAACGGCTACAGAACTGGACAGAGGTTCGGAGGCACCCACATGCACACTCACAAACAATCCAATAATTGCGCTGGTCACTGATTATGTTTCCCCTCTACATCCTGTAGGAGTGTGATAACCTGTGGTGGGACGCATTTACTACAGAGTTCTTTGAAGATGATGCCATGTTGACCATTACTTTCTGTCTGGAGGATGGGCCCAAACGTTACAGTAAGAAACAAAGTCACCGGAACATATTGCCTCTCTGTGTCATACATGTACCGCCCCTTTATTGCAAAGTCCTGCAATCACAAACGGACTGCGTACTATCACTTCTATACGACTATAAATTCCTTCCTGTCTCACGCCCGCTGTGTCTTCTCTCCTCCTCTGAAGCAATTGGCCGAACGTTGATTCCAAGGTACTTCCGGAGTATATTCGAAGGCGGTGCCACTGAGCTCTACTATGTGCTGAAACATCCCAAGGAGTCCTTCCACAATAACTTTGTCTCCCTTGACTGTGATCAGTGCACCATGGTCACCCAGAATGGAAAGCCCATGTTCACACAGGTGTGTGTGTGTTTGCTTCATTAGCTATTATTGTGTCCGCCCCTTGTTTGTATTTCGTCATTTATATTTTCATCATTTATTAATATGGCTCACAATGCAATCAGTCGCAAATGGTTTAGAAGTAGAAACTTTTAAAGCTTGTGATAACTAAACCGAAGCAATGCACACAATTTCACAAAAAGAATACAAACATTTGAAAGGGGTTAGGACTTACAACCCGAGTCTTAAACATGTAATATTTGTTTATTATCTGTGGGCAGCGGTGCAGCTTTGACCTGCATAGATTACATGTAGTTCAACTACTGCATACTGACCTGACTCCTCTGAACTGCCATAGGTGTGTGTAGAAGGCCGCTTGTACCTGGAGTTCATGTTTGACGACATGATGAGGATAAAGACGTGGCACTTCAGCATCAGACAACACCGTGAACTCATCCCCCGCAGTATACTGGCCATGCATGTGAGTCGATGCAGAGGGGAGCGGGAATGGCTGCACATAGTTCACAGATGTATATAAGGATGTGTGTGAGTGTCCGCGTTGTAATCCGTCCCCTTTTGATTCCTCAGGCCCAGGACCCACAGATGCTGGACCAGCTGTCCAAAAACATAACAAGATGTGGCCTGTCGAACTCCACCCTTAACTACCTCCGAGTAAGTGAAGCGCACAAACGCACACACACACACACACACCATTTTACCTTTTAGAACCATTTCTCTTCAGGGTTTCTTGATTATGGTCCGGTTATAATGTAATAAGAAGTTTACGAAAGCGTAGCAGGCTTCCAAAATATAGCCGCACCTGACTTAAACATTTCAAGGTAATTACACAACATTAATGTAACTGTTAAGTCACTGTGATGATTATTGGTCTGCTTTATCAATGTTGCCATGGATCGATCAGCTTCATGATGGTCCAGTACATCCAATTTTTTTACTTTTTTTTAGGGCTGTACCAAATGTCTTTTTTTTTTTTACATGCAAAGCCTCTGTCGAGGTTTTGGAATGAAACTTCAAATGTCTTTAATCCTATTTGTTTGATAATATTTGTGAAAAGTTGTGAATTTGGGAAACAATTACGTCTTTTTTTGTAAATGTTTGTATCACACGAGTCTGGAGCCGTCCTACGCAGCCACCTATGGAATCTATTTCTACAAATAGTCTAATACTAATTACATTAGTGTAGACTAATCATGGTTTAAAATAATAAATAGACATGCAAAAAAATAAAGCTGCGTGCATTTGAATGTCAAAGTTATGAACAAAGCTTCAAACTATTCGTTACATCCATGCTTTTATTGTTGAGGCAGTGAAGGTACGGAGTAGAGAGTGTTTGCACTATGTAGTGAAGCTGATATGGGTGTATCTTGACTTCCATTAACAAACGCAGAAGGCTGCACAGGTTAAACTGGAACTGCAGGTTCAGTGTTCTTGTTTACAGACGCTGCAAAAGTCACAACCCCATGTTGGCAAAAGTAAAAGAGGTGTTGAAATTGTACTCACTTGAGTCATGTTTCTCTGTTTGCTTCTAGTGTTTTATGACCAGATTTTGTGTTCTGAGAATTTCAAGCTTAGAGATGAAGTAATTTACGCCGAACACTCTTCGCTCTCTTGGGAGCACCTCTAACGATCTCAAACACTGTGTAACCTGTCGCCTCTCTTTTTGTTCCCTCCTCCAGCTGTGTGTGATTCTGGAGCCCATGCAGGAGCTGATGTCCAGACACAAGACGTACAGCCTCAGCCCCAGAGACTGCCTCAAGACCTGTCTCTTCCAGAAATGGCAGAGGATGGTGGCACCACCAGGTAATTGAACAACATGCACAGATAAAGGCACACACACGACCACATCACTTCACATATAATCTGTAACTCTCTCTCCTTCCCTCCTCTGTAGCTGAGCCATCAAGACAGGCACCAAACAAAAGGCGGAAGCGTAAGATGTCAGGTGGCAGCACCATCAGCGGAGGAGGAGGAACTAACAACAACAACAACAACAAAAAGAAGAGCCCAGGCAGTGGCTTCCCTCTGTCCAGCCAAGTTCCAGTGAGTACATCGCTGATATCTAGTGCCAGCACGTTGTTGTCGCCCCTTCGACAGAAACATTACGACTACGTTCATAGATTAACGACTGCTTCAGTTCATGGAGGGAAGTCCACATGTTACAGAACATAAAGTGCCTCTTAAGAAGTATTCCCCACAAGACTTTTATTTAAAATGGAGATTACCTGATTGTAGTCGAGGTGTGACGGGTGACTTTGGGATCAATTCTCCTGTATCGTGAATGTCGTTTGGTCCGTTTTCTGCAAAAACTACAACAAAAGTTGAGAAAACTTTGAGGCGTGTGGGAGATTCAGTGGAAGAAAGGTACATGGTCTAATAAGACCAAATTGAGCACGTTGGTGGTGATAATAAATGCTTTGTGTGGTGTAAGCCAAGTAAATGTGCATCAGCTGAAGCACTGCCTAAACAGCTGTTGCTCCCATTCCTCCAGTCCCCACTGAAACAACATGATTGATTGATCTGCTTCTATATTGCATCTCCGCAGGATGTGATGGTGGTCGGAGAGCCCACGCTGATGGGAGGGGAGTTTGGCGACGAAGACGAGCGCCTGATCACGCGGCTGGAGAACACGCAGTTCGACGCGGCCAACGGCATCGACGACGAGGACAGCTTCAACAACTCTCCGGCGCTAGGCTCCAACTCGCCCTGGAACAACAAGGCCCCCTCCAGCCAGGAGAGCAAGAGCGACAACCCCACCTCACAGGCATCGCAGTAGAGCCCAGAGCCCCGCAACCTCAACACAAACCCCTCTCTGCCACTCCTCAGACCCCACCCCAACCCCGACAGCCACGAGTGCAACAGCAGCAGTCCATAACATTCAGTTCAAACACACACACACACACACAAACACACATACACAGGTGGCCCGCGGGGGTCTCAGCATGTCTCAGATAATGTCACTGAGCCATTGCTGTGACTTCCCCATATTTAGGCACCGTGTCGCACCTCTGTCTCCCTTTTCCTCATCTCACACTCAAAATGTCCCATCTGCTCTCGCAAATTTTCAGTTTGGACAGCGACCGGGTAGATGTGAGCGAGGAGGCGCGGGGATTTAACCCAGGGGCAGAACTGTGCACACTAAACTATCCGTACTGAAGATCACATGCAGGGAGCGGCGGGGCGGAGGGGATGGCGGCATCGGGGCTTCGAGATGGTGGCGAGTTGCTTAGGGACCCACTTGTCCACCCGTCCTCTAAACATGGCTCTCAATTCTGGTCTGCTCTGTTGAGGCACAAGTCACTCGTAATGTTTGTTAATAGAGTATATGTGTGTGCGCGTGTGTGAAATGTGTGGGGAGCGAAAAGAGGCAGTCTGATCTTATTTGTGGCTTTGCGGAAGCAGACGGACCAGAATTTAGTCCGTGTGTAAAACCATTGAAATTCACACACTAGTAGGAGAGCTGAAATGTGGCACTAGGGAAACATACACACACCGATACACACACACACACACATCAGCATAATGATTGAAGGATTTTGAGTCCCCTAGTGCCAGAGCCATCTCTGATTAGACTACAATGGCTGCGGTCTTTCAAACAGAGAGCATTTACAACACACACATGCACATACACACAGTTACACATTTTAAGAGTTTTTATACAGTATATATTTCCCTAGAATGTTTTTTAATTTGTATTAAACGCCTTCATTTCAATTGTTACTTTTTTATTTTCTACCAATACTGAAAAGCTACAGACCAAGGAGCAACACAGGACTTTTATCCCTCCCCCTCTAAAATATATGGTTTTTATCTTTTATGTTTATAAAAGAGAAATAATTTAGTGTGGATGTTTTTATTTTGTTCCTTTTTTTGGAGATTTAAATTTTTGTGTATTTGTGCTTGTATATTTAAGGTAGTAGCAAAGTTCTGTCTGACTGTAATAAAATGTATTCTTACTTAGATTTACCTAAAGCCATCCCGATCTAATGTAAAGAAACAAAAATAGGAAAAAGGAGAAAAAACACTCATGAACCCGTCCCCTCTATCTTCCCTCCTGCTCTTTCCTCCTCCCTCCTTTTTTATAACTTGTGTAAATTAAATTACAAAACCTCCGGGGGGTACAATGGCACCATGGAGAGATCATTTTACTGTTTGTCTTTTTTTGTATTTATTTTGGAAATTTTAGAAATTCACATGTATTTCATCTATACAGGAAGTGATTTTTCACTTAACATCACGATTTTGTGTACTGCGACTTTCAACTTGATGTCAAGTGAATGTGCTCACTGAATTTAAGCTAACCGGTGAATTTCATACTTCATCACTGGCTGAAACTGATTTCTTTCCATTATTTGTCGTCTAAATTGCCTTCATTGGTGCAGTGTCTTTCATAGCCAACAGAATGATACCATCAATCATCCAAACATCTTCTAAAGCCAGCTTATCATTAAGTTCAGTCTTCATGTTGGGTAGCAATGCTGTCTGTAAAGTCTGATTAAAAACAGCTGAAGCTCTGTTTGTTTTGTACATTTCCATTTCCTTACAGTTGACTCCAGCAACAGTTATGAGTTTGAATGGTGACTTGTACCTTTTCCAATCCCTGTAGAAAATCATTGTTTGATATATATTTTTTGATTTGGTTAGTTTCTGCCCTTGATAATTAATGTATGGTACCAATAAAAAGATACATTTTCACTTTAAAACATGTTTAAGTTTTGTAATTATTGCAACGCAGCTGATAAAAATAAGTCAGTGTTTCTGGGGTTTGTTCACTTTTAATGTGTAACTTTGACATTTTGTTATTGCTGAGTAGTTCTCCTTTGTGGTAAGTTAACTGACCAAGTTGTGATAAGAACGGGAGAGGAAGACTTACTGGAAAGAAATAAAGTATATGGGCTTTTCCCCCCTCATTTCCTCTCTTCTCACTGACTGACATGCAGCATGTCACCCCTCTTCCTCTCAACTGTGCAGTCAGCATCCCTCTTCAGTCTGGCGGTTGTAACCTGTCCGTGACGTTTAGCTTCAAGCTGTGCAGCAATCATGTCCTTAATGCACAGAGGCCTGCTGGTAGTTAATCCTAGAGAGTGGTTAATTGCTTTCACCTGTTGATGGTCTACGTCAGTCCTTGAATAAGACGGCTCGAACGAAAACATTCGGCAGGATGGAAGAGCCCCGAAGGACCCGATTGCAGAACAATGCTCCGAGGCCTCGCCTGTGGAACAGATTCTCTCATTCACTTACAATACTGCTCGCTGTGCTTTCTACTTTTAATGCTTTGTTTGAGGTAAAAAAAAAAATGCGCCTCTACTTAGTGTTAACAAACTTCTTAATGTCACGGTTGGTGCAGCTCTAGAGTTCAACCAACAGCTCTGATTGTGGTGCAGCAAAGTGTGGCGTGTGAGCCAATGATTGGGGAAGACTTTTCTTTTGTGCATGGAAGTAACTGTCTCTGCTTTCAGGACGGCTCACACAGGCTGTGGTTGATTAGGTTAGTCTGAGTGAAAATCAATGATGGCAAATGTGTTCTTTAACCTGTCTGTATCAAAAGCCTTTTATTTTCCAAAGTTGTATGGTCATGGTATTTGAGTTTTGTGTGTGTCCCTCTTCTATTTACAGATGTCAGGTCCGTAGAACGTGCAGCAAAGGGCCACAGACTTTTAAATACCGGGTCTCCATGTCAAAGCCCTGCGGGTTCATCCGCTGCTTTCCACATCAGCCTGTCTCACACATGCATCCACCTGCCAACTATCACACTTTCTCTTCAGGCATTTATTCCCTTCCCCGTGTCACACTCGACCTGCAGAGCTGTAAAGACTGTCCGGCGAGGCCTCCAGCCAGCTGAAACACTGAGAGGGTCTCCTGGGGTTAAGGTAAAGCTGTAACAACCCGATGAAAACTCTCACCTCCGTGGAAGAGCGGACAGACGTCACTCTGGCTATTCTGCCACCTGACACTGCAAAGCTCTCTTTTTGTGACTCAGCAACATTTGTGAGGCAAAAAGTAAATGATTTTTTTTTTTTAAGGAGTATGCATTTCATGGATCCAGTTCAAGTTGCTTTCGCAGCACTTTCTAGTTGCCCTCCATGCTCTTTCTATTTCTGGGTCTCTTCTTGTTCAGTACGTATTCTTCTATCTCCAATTCAAGCTGCCCACGGTTCAGCAGAAGTCCTGAGCATACCGATGACAGCAGTTGATGTGGTTATGATAATCAGGGATGTTATGGATGACCTTTGACACTTAAGATAAAATAACTTCATAGTGTGTTATGTCCTAGTACAAAAATCCATAACTCAAAAGCTGCATGATATGACTTTGTGAGTCATCTATTAACGACGCGTTGACTTCGACTGTCTGTTTGTCATGCTTCTCAGATAAAACTGTTAATGTTTTGCATCAACTTCAGGCAGATTTTTATAATAGCTACTGAGAACCATTGCAAAATCACAAATTATGAAGTGAAATTCTGGAAAAAAAACTTGCCTCATAATATTTAATTTTGATTCATTGTAAAGGTGAATAACTATATAAGACAGTATTTTCTAAAAGATGCCACTCAAGCAAAGGCAAAAGTGTTTGGGGACTAAAGTATGGTTTGTTGGAGAAGAGTTATGAGATATGTTTTATTTTAATTCATTGAAACTCCCACATATAAATCACTGCAGTGCACATCAGGGAGAATGATATTTACAGGGCGGTCTTTATAACTCTTCCTTAATGATACTTGTAATAGCCTGTGTTAAAATATGAGACCTAATTTACTCTCACAACAGTGTTTACTTAAGATCACCATATTCAACTACAATAAACTGAGGTTTTATGGAGAATTTTATCTAAAGCTTCTGATTGCTTTCCTAAATGTTGTATGAACGCTGGCAACAACAGCAATTCTTCAGGTCTAGTGCACACAAACGTGATGAAGCATGCAACTGTACAAATCCATCAGCACAAATTGGATGAGGATTATCTGAGGAATGTACCATTATGTCTTTGCTGAGATGTCTCTATCTGATGTTGGTTACAATCCATCCATCGACTTCTGCTTATCTGGGGCTGGGTCACGGGGGCAGCAGGCTTAGGAGGGTATTCCAGAGGGTAGCCTGTTCCACTAGATTTTACAGGAGTCTATCTGTCAGAGGTCACTAATAGACATGGTTTTCTCTAAAGCTACAAAACCATCACGCAGATCTTGCCTGAAGTGCTAAGTAACACTGATATTGTCACATTGCTCATCCTCTATGCTCCTTAATCCTGAGCTTCTGGCTAAAAAAAATCACAACTACAAGCAAACCTTTAAGCTACAGAGCAGTTCGACCTTCCTTTTGAATGTGTGTGTTTGTATGTTCAGACAGTTGGAGTGTAACGTTGTCTACCTGCCTTTCTGTGTGTGTCAGTTAATGTTCTCTTTCACCTCTCAACTGATGTTTTTCTCTTCTACTGCTCATTATATTCTGTCTAATGACGCGGTAAAAGCGGAGCTCGTCTCATTTAGTCCGGAAATTGAGGCGCTCCATGCAGTCTTTACCAGAAATATAGCACTCTTGATGGTAAAGTTAATTTACCAAGGAACTCATGAGGTCAAAGCCTGGAAGCATCAAGTGTTGCTTCCATTGGAGACAAAAATATTTTGCAATTTATTATCTTGGTGCAGAGAAACGGGTCTACCAGAGGAGGTTAGACTCTTTTTCTCATCAACAATCTGTTGTAGTTCAAAAGCAGTCATTTTGCATTTGTCTAATTTCCTCTGTGTGGTTGATCAGGAAGCAAACTGCCATTAAAATACTGTAATTAGTGCAAATATGAATGTTTGAGATGAAATGAAGCTCTGTCATTTTCATTTATCAAAGAGATTTCAGAACATAATGTAACTTGTGGGCGCATATGTAAGGAAGGGAGCAGCTCAAACAGAAATCTCAGCTATCTCTATGTGCTTCAAATCAGCAACAAGTGGCCGTAAATCACTGAGCCAAAGGTCCCTCAGCCCTTTGTCAACTTTCACATATGCAGCCTCTCTGTAAGTCATGTCTTAACAGTTCTGCCCTGCTGATTCTGTCCAGAATTAACTAATATTTGCCAGCATCACACAGATGGCTTCTCACTGTTTTATTACACATTTTATTTTGAGCCTGAATTCTCCTCCGCTTGAATCAGACAGTCTTCCAGCCCCAGTGTTAATGGAAATTCAGAGTGCGCAACACTTTGCTCTCAAAGCTCCTGCTGTCAAACATCCGGAGGCTATTCTAGACAGAAGACAAATCAACTCCTTTTAAATGCTGAGCCGTTTCTCAGATGACAGTCTTCTCGCTCGAGGTCTGTTTCTTCATATGATACAGATGCAATATAAACGTACACCCTCCTTTAACGATGAAACAAGCACTTTCTGATGCTCAGATTGTTGGAGGAGATACAGGGTCGTATCTATGATGGCATACTAGAGACTAGAGACCATAATCGTCGCAGAATAAGAAATTTAAAACCTGTATGGTTCAATTGTAGAGCTTTCATACTAAAAGTCTCATCAAATATGAATATAGTCAATTTCATTTAATTTACACTGCTCTTCAACATGCAAACATGCATGTTTGTGTCTCTGTTTCTCCCTGTATTAAAAAACCAAGAGCAATTTCTTATTTTTTGATAAATTAAATAATTACTTGCAATTACTTATCTGTTAAAAAGTAAGGTTGCCCAGGTTTAGATTTTTCTTTCCTCTCAAAAGTGGAGCAGTGTTTTTTCCTGTATATTATTATTTGTTTATTAATTTACTGGCCTATGCATGTGTGGACATTACAGAATCCGAAAATATTATTGATGCCCACTTATTAAACTCAAGATATGTTTCCTTAGTTTATTAAATAGTGGCTCTGCTGTTAAACCTTACAGAAGAATCTGTGGGCACTAAGACCCTGAAGACCAGCAGGAGGAGGCTAATGATAGCAGTATGCTAGCACAAGCTAGTGTTGTCACAAGGATTCATGAGCTAGCTTTTTCATTTTAATACTGTAATTGAGGTAAGAACAAACCACACCACTGACTAAGCTGTACCTACCTAAATAATGTAACACTTCAATGTTGTCAACAGTCGCACCCTGACATTAAATAGCTAACGCTAAATCAATGTATCCACCCTAGTCTGTCAGGTATTAACCTAGCTAGCTAGAGGTAGCGTTAGCTTTAGCTGTGAAGTCTGAACATATTAGTAGATTTTAATATAAATGACCTCACTGATAAACTTAAGTGTTCATCGAGTGTCGACTGGACAACAACACCTGCTTGTTAGCAAAACCACGTCGCTGTTAGTCGTTAATTAGATGTAGATTAGATGGGTGAGTTAGCTAATAGTAGCTACTAGTAGCTAACGAGCTACCAACATAACTTGCACTCAGGTTAGCAAACCCAGCTAACTATATCATGTGCCATCAATTAACGTTATAGCAAATATCAGATGACATTTCTTCGCTAATTTAAAACGTCTTAAACCAATATGCGTGAGCTACGCGGATTATTTAGACGTCACTTGTAACATGCTACTTTGCTGACCTAACCTAAACGTTTACGTTCGTTAGCTAACGCTGTGTGGAGGAGATTGAACGTGAAACAGCTCATGTTCAATTGCATCAACAAATAACTTTGACGTTCAGAAGGAGCCGTCCAGAAACCTCAGTGAAGACTCACATCTTCAGCCACTAATTCTACAGTGAAATGTGGTGAAATGCATCTTTTACTTTAGCTAACGTTAGCTAACGCTGGTTAACGTTAACTTATTTACCGGTATGTCACTGACTGACATCTTTGACTTCACCAGTCGACTAAATGATGTGTCGTTAACGTTACTAGAACGGTTTCCAGGCACACTGCTTCTCTATCACTCTGAACAAAGTGAGATAGTACAGCAGTCATTAACGCTAACATTGGATAGTTAACGTTGTGCCTCTGGTGTCTAGTTAGGTTGTGAAGTAAACAGAGTTCTCCTCTCGAGAGCAGCCATGACTGTTACGTCGGACAGTATGCAGCCGACTGGAGTAACGTTAGAGACTGTAGTTGTCATAAGTAAGCACGCATACATGAATTGATCCACGAATAAGTATTGTCTTAATCATCTGTTAAAAACACATTGAGACACATTGTTGCGCTGGCTGATGTATTTCTTCATAATGATGAAAATGGACACTGTAGTTTACTTAACTTTTGTAAACAGCGCTACTGTGCACCAAGCCCCTGGCTCAAAATAGTTCAGGACAAACACACAATGTACTCCTGTTTGAGTAGCATTTTCTACTACAGTACCCAGCTGTTTTAGTCAAATATTTAGCAGTGTTTAAACATGTCACAATTTAAACATTGTGACAGGTTTTAGGAAAGAATGGGCATGATACTTTAAACCACAGACAGGCTGGGGAAGTCAGAGAGAGAGACTATAATTTCATTGTTGGTTTTGGTCTTTTCATTAGATTTATTGAGTGTAACATACATATGTTAAATCCATAGAATAAAAATGTGTTGATTTACACCATTTACTTCCTCATCGAGCTTCTGTTTCCTCAGACTTAGTCATGTCTCAGGTGGAGAAGAAGGCGGGGCTGCTGAGGAGGTCGTCATCCTCTAAGAAACCCTTGAAAGAGAAGGTGGTGCTGATGTATGATGAGATTTTTGCGGTGAGTATCACAATAGCAGAACGTCAGTGATGGAAAGTAAAGGAATACAATTGTGCGCAAGTGTTAAAGTCCTGTCTCTTCCTTTTTGATTTAGAAAGAAGACCCATCTAAAAACAACTCTCGCTTCTGGGATGAGCTGTTTCTTATGAAGGTAAAGTGAAAGAGAAAAATACTTAAAAAGATCAGCTTGTTGAGTAGAAATGCAAATTGTCACTACAGTTAATTGAGACATACAGATAATATCAGTAATGCAGTCTTCAGAAATAGAAATGGAAATGACCATATGTAAAACCTGTTCATATAATAATAGAGGGGCACGCCCTAATACCGTCCTCATCATCCTCCACTCTTATACACGTGCACTAACACAAACTATCTTCTCCTCACTCAATGTTTTTGTACGTCACCATGTTTCAGGTGAACCTAGAGTACCTAGAGTCCAAGTTGGAGAGTGTAGATGGGGAGGAGGTTCAGCGGATCCAGGACAACATCAACTCTCTGTTCCACCACTGTGTTCAGGCTCTGGGAGAGGAGCACCAGATCAAAGTGGTCAATGCCCTGCAGGTAACTAGAGCTCCCTGATTTTTCCATCTACAGGCTACATCGCACGTGTTGCAATCACATCAGTAACACCTGAAGCATATGACTGTAATCAAATTAGCTTATCAGGTTCATGGATTTAGTTTTGTGTTGCCACTGTAGCGCCAAAAAAGATGCGTTGTTGTGTTGATGTGAAAACATGAATCAACAGTATTACCACCTGTGCTCGTCTGCGTCTCTCCCCAGACACTCTGTGCACTTTTCCGGGGGGTTCACCAGAAGAACAAGTCTGCGTCTGGCTTTGACATCATCAACATGCTCATGGGCTTTGACAAGGCTGAGCAAAGGATGAAGGTGGGTGGGGAAAAAAAAACCATTGAGAGGTGAAAGAAAGGAGTGAAAGTAATGATTGGTGTTCATTCACTTCATGTCTTGCGTTTGTATCTCCTGCAGGACTTAATGGAGAGACTGGACAGCCTTCTTTGTGGAGATGGCTCAGAGAGTCTGAAGAGCCTTTGTCTCAAACTGCTGCTGTGTCTGGTGACGGTGAGACGAAGATAAATTATAATGTGATCGGCTTTGGGGAATGATTGTTTTTAAAAACACGCTAAACATCACAAACGTGTGAAAAAAAATGTGTTAACAGGTAACGGACAACATTAGTCAGAACACCATACTGGAATATGTGATGATCAACAGCATCTTTGAAGCCATTCTACAGGTAAGACTGTATCTACTGTAATTTGGGAATTTCTATTTATTTTAGAAATGTCTTCTTCTGAATGTGGTCATCTCTGTTCTCCGTCTGTCCTCCTCCTCAGATTTTGTCAGAAGTGTCCAGCAGAGGGCAGCATGGGTACGATGCTGTGGTCCTCCTGGCTCTGCTGGTCAACTACAGGAAATATGAGGTGTGTACATATACGCACATGGAACTTTACCTCTCACAATATTTATTATTGAGCAGTAACATTCCACATACATGTCACTTCATGCATTCAAGACTCATTGTCATAGTTCTCACAACTGTGCGTGTAGCATTGGAGTCATTGTGAAATGAGGTAAAGTAATCGGCACAGAGGTGATATTTAAATGAAATAATAAACAGGCAGAATAAGAAGTATCTTCATATAGAAAATGATAATAATAAAATATCAAATAATGATGAAAGGTTTTCGTGTGGTTAGTAAATCCCGTGTAGTCTGAGGAGGAAACAGATTAATCCATGAATCCATGAAGACGGATATTTGTGCAGGTGTAAGCTGAACAAGACATCTCTATTTGGCACCAGATGAACATAAAAACGTTGACCTGAGATGTATCCGGTATCACAGAGACACTTGTCCGACATTTTTATGACAGAGAAGCAATCATGTTCTCTGAAATGGCTTCCAATTGACTTCCCTCTTCAGTTATTTCCTGCAAGGATGAGAGTAGCAGGGTGGGAGGGGATAAAAGGAGGAGGAGAGAGGTTTTTGGATGCACCCTCATGTGTAAGCGAAGTGGACAAGCTGCTCAAGGAGCATTTAGTGCTTACAAGTCAAATGTGTACGATGTGGAAGTGATCATTCAACGTGCTTGACTTATTCCTAATTTTGCCAAACAAAATTTCACAAATAGATACATATATATATATATATATTTATTTACTGAATTGTTATTTATTGTTAAAGTAAAAAATCAAACACCAGCAGCTTGGTTAAAAAAAACAAAAAACATTTTTAGATGCCGCAACAAATTGGTCAAAACCAATTGACGGTAATTTGAGTATAAAACAATCCAACTGCTTAAAATGAGAACAAAGGGTCAACATGAAATCATAATTATGGCACAAACTAGTGCAAAGCCAGAAATGCCTCCAAACAGCCGACATAATTATATTTGGCTCCCTCAGCTGTGCGGTGCGATGCTGCTAAGGCACGACGTAGTACACGCACATGTAATCAGACATAAACATAGAAGTTAATTGAATAGTTCAACCTGTTGCTAATTTTAGGTAATGGCTGCGTGATAACAAGTACTGCTAAACATCCTACAAATGGAGATGGAGTTGCTTTTATAATCCAGAACCACGCGGGCTTTGCTTCTCTGTCTGTCATCAAGAAAAACTGAGCTCCGTGTATTTTTTTAGTTGCATTACTGAAACCTTGCATGTAAGTCTGCAGATGAGCCCCTCGAGTGAGGGGACAAAATGAAAAGAGAATCACCCGTTAACGGTCAATATAACATCAATATTTGTGTCCAATATTGAATGGCCTCTAATTACACTGACTCTTTTTGTTCGTTAGTCCGTGAATCCTTACATTGTGAAGCTCTCCATCGTGGACGATGAGCCAACACTAGATGTAAGTATGTTGTCACTTACTGTATTGGTTTTGAACTGCGGAACAATAAACAGCCAGTGTGGTGGAGGCAGATCATCAAGGCTTTGACTGAAACACTGCATGTTTTCTTTCCCAGGGAATGGGAATGGTTGTCCACCAAGCTCTCACAGAGTATAACAGGTGAGATCTAAAAAAAACTGTCAAAAACACACGTTTTTAATGACGCAGTCCTCGGTGTCATCAGTTTGGTTTGATGTCTCCCGCAAATGTTCTATTTCTATTCTGAAAAAAAACACAGGCTCCTTTTTATACTTTTTAGTTATTTATATCTGACAGTTTTCTTTGGCAGTCGGTAATGTTTTTTTTGGATGAGGCAAAGGTTTGGAAATTAAAATGCTGTTTGTGAAGGAGGCCCTGTCTGCCTGCGTGCGTAAGACAGACGCATCAAAGTGATGGATGATGGCTCCAGACAGTTCATTGTTTCTGAATATAGAGCGAACCGCCCTCAGATAATACATTGTGGGGAGTAGAAGGAGATGTTGGGTTACAGGGCTGTGTTTAAGTGTCTGCCTCCCTACCTGTCTTTAATTTATTCGTCATTCTCGCCACTTTTTTTTTTATTACGTCTCACTTTCTGTCTTTGTCTTTCTTTTCCCCATAAAGGCAGTACAAAGACAAAGAGGAGGAGAACCAGGGCGGGTTCTTCTCCACCCTCACTAGTATGGTACGGTCTTATTCTTGCTTCATATTGTCACAGTGGATATATTTCAACTTGATTGGTATTTCTGACATTAGGATGCATTCGGTAGTCAAAGAGTTACATCTGCAGCTCCAAGTGTTGTCTGATGGCTCGATCCTCCTTCTGTCCACAGGTGGGCAGCATGTTTATAGCCGACGCTGATGAGAAACTCTCTGTACAGTAAGTACAAAGTGATTTGTCAAAGTTAAATGCATTGTTCGCTACATTCTCAAGTAGCGAATCCATGACTGCTGCGGTGTCTTTTGGCCTGTCCTCTGTAAAAGACCCCAGTTGGGAATCGCATGTTAAAGCTAATTACTCGGCTTGTGTCTTGAGCTTCACTGGACCAAAGCCTGGAGCTTTTTTTTTTCCTGCCCCGGGTTATGTTTTTACTTCATGAATGAATGAACTGACCTCACACTTCCCTTTCTTCTCAAGGACCAATGAGGCGATTCTGCTGGCGCTCTATGAGGCTGTGCACCTGAACCGCAACTTCATCACCGTATTAGCACAGGTGAGCGTACAGTAACCATTTACAATAAGAACCGGGGAATATTGTGATATTTGGCAAACATTATTGTTGGTCTCCAACACATTTCTCAAAGCTTTTTTTGTCCCTTTTTAAATCATCATTATTTTGCTGTGAAAAATGTGTCATGTAAAATGTAAAACTGTCTTCTGATTGATGTAGAACATCTGATACGTCAAGCAGGAGAGTTGGAATACAGCAATGTTACGCTACTATTAGTACATGTATCTTCAAAGGTGCACAAGATGTGAAAATCACTTCTCTTCAATCATTCAGTTGACTTTGATATTCAGTGTTCCATCCGATGTAACTAACTGAATGGTGCAGACGAGTCAAATCCAGTTAGGACGGCAGCAATGAAACTTCCGTTGTGAGGACATTAAGCCACTGTGCTGCCTTTTACAATGCTGTAATTATGTACAAGTCTCATACATTAGCAGCGGGGATTAATGAAATGTTTTGCACTACCAGAAGTAATCTCATCTCTTCCAGTCGCCAACTAAATGGCATCCTGTTCCCTTCTCTCAGATCTTGCCTGTATTGTTGCTTTTTTCTCTACTTTTATGGGACAGAAGGGACAGCTTTTCACTATCAATGTTTTTTTTGGTTCATCAACAGAGCCACCCTGAGATGGACATCCCAACCACACCCACCACCCCTACTCCAACCACACCTACAACACCACTCGGCACAACGCCGCCCTCCTTAGACAGTAAGTCATGCACATTTGTCTTTGGGGAGATATCGATGGTCGACGTGTCTGTGATGCCCGTTGGTCTCACAACTGTAGTCGGGTCTACTTCTCTATCTCTGCACCAGGATGGAAGTCTTTTCTTTTAGAGGCACTGTCTTGTGGTCGTTACAGAAACTGCATCTTTATGGCCTCAAATACTGGCTTCAATATTCAGCTATAGTGTTTTCCACCTGATAAGACAGCAGCACTTTCGCTTTGTCTCGTCAGTTCTGGTCTTTACATATGTTTTCATACCACAGCCTCACCTTGAAACAGAATGGGACCAAACTGAAATATGAATCCCGTCAAAACACCAGAACGGGCCGAAAATGAAGTGAAAGATTTCTAAAGCTTTTTGGCATCACATGTACCAGGGCTCTTTTTTTTTGGGTCTAAATTTAATCTTAACAGTATTTCTACATACATTTTTAAAAACTCTCTCCAAACATGGCGACTCTCCCTCACTTCTGACACGCGCGCACGCATACGGAGGCACACGTGCACCCACACCGGCAGCCTTTTCAAATATTCAAATATAGGTGCTCATACACAGTAAATGTTGGTTTATTACATCTTAATAATCCGATTATTACACCGCCCCACACACTTGTTATTATCTCTTTTAGACTTGAGTGCATGGCTGTCACTTGAGGTTTCATGGCAGGTGAATGTTATTGCTGGCACATTTAAAAGCAGGTCATTTAGCATGCACACACGCTGTAGCTGCTAAAAGGTGCATGTTTCTATCTCTAGCTCTCTCCCCCCCCCCCCATTGCTTCAAAGCTAAGAGCCATTTTCTGTATGAAATATTAACCTCCAGCTTTAAATACAGATGAATGATTCACATGCTGCGTGCGTTGTGCCATGTCATGGGATCCTCAGCACTTAGAGTCCCTCTCCTCTGACCAGACTCAACACGTGCCGGCAATCACGCGTCAGGAACACACCTCGTCCTTCCACAGGACAGCTCCCGTGTGACGTTATGTTTCTTGACAGCGTGAAAATCTTTCTTTTGCCCACGCTGTGATATGAGGAAACAAAATGAGGGTTAGCGTGGAAGAGGGGAGATGGCTCATTATTTATCCATGAAAAAAAAAAAAGCTATGTTTCAAAGAGCAGAGATTTTTAAATGGATAAAGACGCTTGTCTACACCACACAGCGGGCTACAGCAGCTACAATAATGAGACAAAGACGTTTATTTTTCTAATGCTGTTTATTTGCCTGAGTGAGCACTTCGTCTGGCCGCCCAAACAAGGACGGCGGCTCTTTTTAACTCTTGTTTTTAGAGTAGATTTTCAGGTTATTATTGGGTGGAATAATTGACCGACTTTAAAGTTTGATTTATCATAATTATGTTATGGCCTTTCTTTCTGTTTAGTTCATATTTCTGTTAGTATTTTATCTGCAGTGAACATGCTTTTATTCGTATGTCTGCTGTGTAGTGATGAACAACCCAGAACTGCCTCTGGATCCCAACCTGCAGACCAGCAACCTTCTCATCACCTTCCTCAAGTACGCCTCCATTGTAATGCAGGATACTAAAGGTAAGCGGACACCTTCATGTCCTCTTCCTTTGTCTCTGTCACTCTACCTTCCTATAACTCTTCCCCTCTTTCACTTTTTTCTTCTACGCCTCTGTCCTGACGTGTTCTCACGTAGCGGACCTAGACAGCAGTGACAAATGAATGCTGTTCTCTTCCCTCCATTCATTTGTTTCAGTCACTCTCAAAGCACCAGAGCAACAACAACAACAAAAAACTAATTTTTTCTCATATTTGTGTGTTTTTGCAGATGAGCATCGACTCAACAGTGCCAGACTGTGCCTAATCATCCTCACCTGCATAGCCGAGGTAGGAGCAGCCACACGGCTGCAACGTTTGCTCGCTCCGAAGAAATGTCTTTGTTCTGACTTCACCTCTGTGTGTGTGTGTGTGTGTGTGTGTGTGTGTGTGTGTGTGTGTAATAGGACCAGTACGCCGATGCCTTTCTTCATGATGACAACATGAACTTCAGAGTCAATCTCCACAGAATGGTGAGTTTCTGTTTGGGAGTGAGTGACGGTGAGAGCACAGAAATGACAGAACAAATTCAAAACGTTCTCGTCGTAGCAGACAAACGGGAGGTAAATATTCAGCGTATTGGGACTTCGAGAGGATACTTTGTGTTCGTTTCGGTCAGACTTTGGACGGAGTTAATTTAAATAACAGAATGCAGCGCTACATGCTCTGATCTCTCTTTTCATCCACCGTTTCTCAGCTGTTACTCTCCCTGTCTTACATGCACAGATGTACTTGTAAACATTAGAAACCTGGTTATGTTCATACATGGCTGAGAAACCAGCGTTCTCCGAGTGAAAACTACTTGGTGAAATCAGGTTTCTCTAATCCCTTTCCCTGAGTAACCAGGTTTCTTGTCTCCATTACGTTTATGAAATCGTCTTACTGGAGTAACCCGGTTACTTAAGTGCACGTCAATATAAACGTGTTCTTTTTCCTACTTACTGTATGTGTTTCAAATTGTCTTTGTTTTCAGCCCATGAGGCACAGAAAAAAAGCCGTGGACAAGAACATCCCTTCACGTCCGCTGGTGTGTGCTGTTCTAGGTATGAGGAACATTAAAAACGGTTGTTTACTGTGCACTCAAACTGTGGGTCCATAGTAATATGATATTCTTGATGGCTTGTTAGTTAGCTGTAACTTCTGATCTTCCTTCTGAGTGATATTTCATATAGTAACTGCTATGAACCAGATGTTGATGAAGTTTGGAACATGCTCTAGTCTACAGTCACAGCTGTGATTATTAAGAGGAGGAACGATGACACAATGTAAATTACACTGAGTTAAGCCCGATGCCTTCATATTGTGCCATTTCCTCTTCCCTTGGATTATTGCAGCCAAAATGATATTTGAGGTTAAAGGGTTAGTTCGGTGTTTTAAACATTAGGGGTTGTTTGAGGTAAAATCAATATCGATTTAAGTGTACGCTATATTTAGAATATTTTCACAGCTTACTTTACTGTCAGAAAAAAACCTTTCCGACAGGGAAGCCGTTATATCCATCCAGCGTCTCTCTGCTCCACTAAAAGCACAGGTTACCCCCAGAAACCTTTAGCCGTATGCTGTTAGCAACACGTGCGTCTCACCCCTGAGGAGTCTGCACGTCTGCCATTAACAAAACCAGTAACTTTACCTCGTAGAACATGGCTTTAAAGTTCACACAATAACACAAACCAACTCGCCTATCGGGGCGGCGGTAGACACAGCAGCTCGGGTGTTCTGCGAGGTAAAAGTGAGTGTTTTTGTCAATGGATTCTCGTGGCTTTGAAGAGGGCATACATGGATATATAACGGCATCACTTCCCCGTCGGAAAGGGCTGTCTGACGGTCAAAATATAGCGTAGACTGATATTGATTTTTATTAGGTCTTCTTTCACCTCAGTACATTGCTTTACTCCTGTGCCCACACTGTCTTTGTCTGTCCCCTTTGGTCTAGATCTGATGGTGGAGTTTATAGTCACTCATATGATGAAGGACTTCCCCATGGATTTATACTTGTGAGGACACACATAAACATCACACACACATTGTTTCTGGTCTCGTCCACCAACCTGCTCCGTCACCACAGTGTTATGTGTTTCCTGTGCAGGCGCTGTGTGCAGATCATCCACAAACTCCTGTGCTACCAGAAGAAGTGCAGGATCCGGTTACACTACACCTGGAGAGAGCTCTGGTCAGGTAAAGATGCCTCACTTTCTCTTTCAGCGAGGATAACTTGGGTAGGTAGGAACTCTTCCCAGGGGACTAGGAACCTTTTGAGGAACCCATGTTTCGACTGCAGGGACCGGGATGATGTGTTTTTTCACGTGTTAAATGCTATTCGGGACGGGACATGTTTATAATTTAATGTTTCAAATGTTTTAGGACACCAAATGTGTATAATTTACATCTGAAATTTTTTTTTATTTGCTGGGCATCACCTTAAGAGTTGGGTAGATGGTTAAGTGCGTTTGCTAAACAAAGCCAATTTCCCTCTGAAGTCATTGGGCCTGTTGTTTTGGAACTGTATTGCACCATTGAGATTGGATAATGAGTCTCTAAAGAAAGCACGATCCATCCTGGTGGCCTTGTTTCCATCCCAGTCAACACAAAATAGGACATTTCAGCTTGTAATGGCGCCATCGCACTGAGTCTCATTAGAATACAGATTCTTCTCATCGGACCAATAATCAGTTTAATTCCCTGAGTAACACTGACCCTTTTCTCCTGCCGGTGATAACGGCATACCATGAAATAAGACCGGAGAGAAAAACATGAGCTGAATTAAAGCCACAGATGTGTTTCTCTTCTTCCAGCATGTTGTTGTGCCAGCGTGTTCATGAGCTTGTCCAAAGCTCACATTTTGGTTCTTCTTATGGGTTTTTGTTTTCCTCTAGTAAAGCTTGTGAAAGGACTCTATTTGGTGTTGAAAGGTTTCCCCCCCCCCCCCCCCACCTGTGTTTCCATTATCTACCTTAATAAAGAAGCTCACTGAGGAAAGCAGACTGCTGCCATGTGCCTCTGCTGGTAGACGACTATCAGCGCTCCACATTATTTCATTTATGTGTGCATGTCTGCCTCTGCACAGCTCTCATCAACCTGCTGAAGTTCCTGCTGTCAAATGAGACAACACTGCTGGCCAAGCACAACATCTTTCACCTGGCCTTACTGGTGAGCAACACACACACACACACACGTTGTTGTATCAGTGGCGCTGCTCGTAGCCCAGCTGTGCGTTACAGTATGACTGAAGCCGCACACAAGAGTCTGAACTCTTTTTATTGGTTCGTAAGAGGAGACATAAGAGGCCAGACGGGCTGTGTATGCACAGACGGATGCCGTTTAAATTTGGTTTCCATAAGAGAACCTATCTTTGGTTTTGTTTTTCTTCTTTTGTTGAGAGTGAAATGTATTAGTCAACCCGTGTTTGTCTCCCGATCCAGGTGGTGAACCTGTTCAACATGTTTATAACATACGGTGACACGTTCCTGCCCACCTCCAACAGCTACGACGAGCTGTACTATGAAATCGTACGAATGCACCAGGTCTTCGACAACCTCTACTGTATGGGTACGTTAGTAGAAACTGCAGTGTTGAACCTGACTTATTATTCATTCTAATGTAAAAGCTGTTATTGAAAATATCTCAAATAATACTAGCTACCGCAAACTTCTTGCAAATGCACATTTAAATGTTCTAGCCTTTCTTTTATTGCCCTAAACCAGTCGGATGGAAATCAACGTGTTTATACTGTGGATGTAAATGTTTTTAATCTGTCATTCTCTGCCTTCCAGTTCTGAGAGTATCAACCAACACGGGCCAGTGGAAGGAGGCAGCCAGCAAAGTCACGCATGCCCTTGTCAATGTTCGGTAAAAGAGCACACACACACACACACACACACACACACACACACACACACACACACACACACACACACACACACACACACACACACACACACACACACACACACACACACACACACACACACACAGAAGGAGAAAAGAGTCACATTGGATTGAAGGGAATTTTTCAAACCGAAATGTAATGAAGAAAGGTCAAAATAGAGGGAATGAAGTTAAGTCTTTGGGTCTGTAATGTAGGTCTCCCATCCCCAGCCTTTTCCCTTTTTCCTTCCATCCACTCCCTCCCTCAGGCCCCTTTTTATTAAATACATTTTAAGCCTTTATCTCCTCCAACCGCGCTCCAGTCCACACACATACTCTTACTTGGTTCTCTCCTCCACCATTTTACCCTGCAATCTCTCCTGTCTCCTCCATCTTCTCTGAGGAGTTGATCCTCTGAGGTCACCCTGGCTTGGAGGCCCCCTGAGGGCCGCCCGTATACGAGCGGGATACTCCCCCCGAGGAGTCACCCGCTCAACTGGGCTCCTGGGACGGAGCAGACTTCACTGCTTGAATAGGCGGTCACGAGGGTTTTGAGGGAGAAAGAAGATTGAAAAGAGTAATATAATAAAGAACCCACTGAGACTGTTGAAATTAACTCAAATGAACGGACCAATTCTATTTCACTCCCATCACCTCAATCCTCCATACGCTGGCTTCACACACACGTAAATGACAACTGAATTGCCACGACGGAGAATTCCCATAATTTCTTTTGTCACTATAATTTATTTGAGATATATATATATATATATGACGTCCTCCTAAAGCCAGCACAAAATAAGCCATTTCATCTCACAGCTGTGCTTATTGCATCAACTTCAATTTGTGCCATAAAGCAGTTTATTTCATGGAAATGAATGCTAATGCTGGAAGAGATCGCCTCTGAATTTACATCTGAGTCCCTGGTGTGCTCGCATGATATGAAGGAGGCATTGAGACGGAGTTGAATAGGAATGATTGTAAGTTAAGTCTTCAACTCAGAACTTTGCTGGTCAAATATCTCGTCAATATTGCTAACTGCAAACCTTCACATATTGAATATTATTATGTTATTAGTTTGCACCTAAACAGGAAGTAACCACACATTTAGATTTTAAAACTTAATGCAGCACAGAATCATATTTTGGACTTCTCCACACTTCTTCTAATTCTCATTGACAGACCTTTATGTTACTGTTGTTCGACAAAGTAACAAATGTGAAATAAGGATGTGATTGCGGGTCATATATATGTTTTCTGCCGGAATGAACAGGAACGCCGACCGTGAGGCCCAACATGGCCGACGTCACTAAATGCTCTTAGATAATACAGCCAACATCTGGATTTAAGTCTTCCCAAAAGAAAGTGAATAAATGATAATGTCCTCACTGCTTCATCTCACAACCGTTTGTGTTTTTGTCTTTAAGGGCCATCGTCAACCATTTTAATCCCAAGATTGAGTCGTACGCGGCTGTGAACCACATCTCCCAGCTGTCTGAAGAACAGGTAAACATCACTCGCTTCTTATTTTCACACTTTTACAAAGTAAATCTTTTTAGTACACAGTGGAAAACCCCCAGTACTTTCCTCGAGAAGGACTTCACTGCATTTTATTTTGAAAGAATGCCTATTCACGAGAAACGTCACCTTCACGTCATCAAACTTGAATTATTCTTGTCGATTTTTGTGTAAATGTTGCAGATTCTGAAGCCCACTGTTTTGCAAACACACAAACGCAGGGTGAGAATTGAATCATTAAGAAACTGGCGTGCTTCTGAAACGCTGAGTTATTCCCTCATCATTGGAGTCTGTAAGGAGGCTGAACTTCACTGATACGAGCGCTGTGCGTTCCACTTAAGACTTTATCATTTATGTCAAATCGGTGAAGATAGGAAAACAGCTGGAGGAGGACTTTTTTTTATTTTTTATTTTTTACAAGCTGATAACCGAGTGATGGATTTGGTCATTACACTCCTCAATTACCTCTCCGCTTCTATCTGCCAGATTTATTCACAACAAAGAGGGAAGGCAGCAGTTAGCTTTTTGTATGATTTTCCACTTGTGATATTAACACCCGTCTCATTTGATAAAGGAACTCTATTTCTGATCATTTGCTAGTACAAAGGTTGTTTGCCTGTATTTAAAAATTGTGTTTGACCAACGATTTATCAATTGCAGCCACTTTAAATGTTTTATATACAGCATTCAGAGCATTGATATAGCAGCAAACAACGAACTGCTATGTAAAGATGTAGAGGAGAGAATGAAGTCACGCTCCTGCCATTGTTCATCACACATGAGGCAATAAATCCGCATTTCTTTTGGCTAACTTCTCAGAATAAACAAAATGACTTATTGGAGTTCTTGTGAAGGGTCCGATTTAACAAAACAGCTCATTGCGCTCAACTTAAGTTTGATTATTTGATATGTGTTTAGATTACACCTGTTGTACTGTGATAATGGACACCAGAAAGGTACTCTTATTGACGCATTGATATTGATTTGAAGAGCCATATTGCTCAGCCCTTATCACAACACGGCACATCTATGACAGCCGGCTGTGGTTTGTGAGAGAGTGAACCACAGAGCAGCACAATCGCATAAACAGGACTTTAAAGGAAGACGTCCACACTGACGGAGTGCTTTAATGAGAGTCTTTCTTCATCCTGTCCAAACCATCCGACACAACGCTCCTCTCCACAAAGATTACACAAACCCCTGTGGAGCACTCTGCAATGTATTAAAGAAGGACCTCAATGAACAGCTGTGATGGACATATTTACATATTTTAAATTGTACTGTATACTTGGTTTACTGTGGCTCAAGAGGGGGCCAAACCCTGATCAGGACTTCTGTTATTTGAAGGGCTTAACACCAGTGTTCTTGTGTGGGACAGTGCATCCTGATGTTTCTACTCAAGTAATCCATGGTTAGAACAGGGGGAAATCATTTGTTCCCAAAGCTTCACATGTCTACTCACAGCACTTCATTGAAGTTGTTCATTTTGTTGTGCTCTCATGCCAGCAATATTTTTTGATGATTTATAAATGATAGATACTGTCCTTTTTAGGAGACTCTTGATGGCTCAGGGTGTACGGCGCAGACCCTTAACTGAAACGTCCCCAGATAGTTTGTGTCCGACTGCTCTCTCCCTGCTGCCGTCTGTCTGATGAAGGAACAAGGGGCCCAAAAAGTACCTTTAAAAAAAAAAAAAAAAAAACAGTCCTTTTGAAGCACTATACTTTGCTAGTCTCAGTAATCGCAGAATGTAGGTCGGGGTTTTCACAAAAAGGCAGGAGAGAATTGAGTGAACCACAACGAGAGCTTTCAATTGAACAAAAGTTACAGTGTTCCCTCAGGCTGAACAAAAATAATGCTCACAGCAAACGGACGCAAAAAGGTAAAAACCGTGATGTCAAATCTTACTGATGAACTGTAATGTAACCAATGCAGCGCTCCAGGTTCTGGTGCACGGCTGTGGACTCAAACCTGAGTTATGGGGCAGAACGGAGGCAGAGATGTATTGAACTTTGGTCAATGGAGGGACTTGTTCAGACCAAGATCTTTTTCTGCCTGTGTACTTCTGTTCTCCCTTCCTCGTTTTTCAATGAAGATTGAAACCTTGAAGATTCGACACACACACACACACACACACAGACACACACACACACACACACACACACACACACACACACACACACAGAGTAACCACCTGCACTCTATTCGCCTGCAGCGTCTTCATTCCCCACAGTGACACTAGAAGGTGGATGGCCTCCAGAAACACACAGCATTCTGTCTGTCTCTCTCTCACACACACACACACACACGATACAATATTAGAGTGGAGACACACTCCAGCACACACACGGCTCCTTTTGTACCCGCGCTTCAAGATAAATACGATGACAACTGCGTGCCCACAAAACATATCTGCCTAGTGATGCAAAAAGTTGCTTAGCGGAGTGGAGTGTGTGCAGCAAAATGCTGAACCAAACGCTGATCATCCCTGTCTTTGCTAAAACAGCATGTGGAAAAGGTTACCTTGTCTCTTGACTGTTCTTAAATTCATCCGACTAGTTTTATCATAGCTCACGCCTTCTCCCTCTTTCCCTCCCCCTCCCCCCCCTCCATCCTTTCCATTCGCCACCAGTGAAGGAGGAAACGACCTTAAACAAACATTAGCTGATGTTGCCATTCAAACCCGCTCCACATAGAGGAGGAGGAGGAGGGTGATGGAGGGAGGGAGAGAGAGATATATGGGTATGAATTTTTCATCAGCATACCATCAAAGGTTAAAATAAAAAACAGCCTGAGCAGAGCTGTAGAATATTTTTAAAAGAATATAAAAGGACGTAGAATGTTTTTCCCCCTCTGTTGATTACATTTTAGAAAAATGATTCAGCTGTACAGTCGATGTACGACCAGAGCTAAAGGAGAATAAGTGTTGTGTGTGCATACGCTGAAAACGTAAAGGCTAACATCTGTATGTTTATTGGAAAAAAAAGGTGTGTGTGTGTGTGTCTATAGAGCTTCTCTGGGAAACACGACAAAGTGCGGCTCACGCATCTCATTGTGAATGTTTCATGCTGCGTGGAGTGTTGCAGGGTCATTAAAAAAATAATGAAAACGGTCTGCTTGGGGGGCTGTTTCACGGCTGAATGATGGCAGGGGTGAGAGAGTGGAGAATCGCTGCATAATTACATCTGATTTCAGCTCACCTTCTCCAATCACAGCTGGATTTTACTCCAGGCATGTGTGTGTCCTTCACTTAATAACCAAAGAACACACACTCTTAGTACTGTATTTGCTTGATTTATATTTGTACTGAATGAATGAATCCTTCCTAAAGCTAAAAATGCCTTCATTGTTCATTCAAAGTGGAACTTTATCTCACTGGTACAGAAGACAGACGCAGACACACAGTCGGCTCACCTGGAGATAAAGAAGCACAATTAAACCACCGCTGTGAGATAAACCTAACAGAGTTCTGGCTAATGACGCTCCATTTTGTGGAGAAACGGAACAAAACAAACGAGTAAGAAAGCAAAATAAAATGCTTAAAAACATCAATCAAGTTGCAGATGATGCTTTTCTGTTTCCAAACGACAAATCACATCCCTGATAAGAGAGTCGACTCTGACAGGGAGCAGTTAGTGTCCAGAAATAACGTGGAGCGGAACCAGATCGAACCAGATCACGATCCCTCATGAATAAAGATTTTGTGATGAAGTATTAAACACAGTAATTCATATTTGACTGTTCGGTGACTATTCAGGTTCAAGTGTTCACTGTGCGATGCTTTAACCACAGCGTTATGCAACATGTTCATTTCCTGTTTCCCTCATCTGTCAACCCTGTTAGGTGTTGGAGGTGGTTCGGTCCAACTACGACACACTGACGCTCAAACTGCAGGATGGTTTGGACCAGTTTGAGAGATACTCGGAGCAGCCCAAAGAGGCTGCTTTCTTCAAAGAGCTGGTAAGAGATGGAGAGCAATGCATTGTGGGTTTAGAGAGGTCTATCCTAAGATTCAGGCTCCGTGGTGTCACAGAATCACAGGCGTGGAGGACGTTCTGCATCAAAGAGGAGGGTATACATGACAAGGACCCTACTTTTTATGCCTCCACACCGGCGACATCTTTGTGGGTTGTCCGTCCGTCCGTCCGTACCTCACAGGTCCATTCATGTGAACGTAGGACTCAAGGCTGAAATTATTAGAATCTGGTGGTCAAAGGTCACTGTGACTACACAAAACACGCTTTTGGCTCAGTAATTAAAATGCTAATTATGACAATTTAACAAGAATGTCTAATAGGATAAAATGATGAAGGGATGACATTTGTAACGGACACTGAACTAAACTGCAACATGATGTAATTCTGATTTAACCCAGATTTGATGTCCCTGTGCACCTAAAACCTGCTGCAGCCTGACACTGATCACTGATCAGTTGCTTCCTGTGAAAAAAGAAGAAAGAATTAAACTAGTGTCTGTCCTGCAAATGCTATTTTTACAGTAAAATGTTCACCTGCACTCTTGTAATATCATTGATGCATATGATTTTCACCCTTTCTTTTAGATAATAAAGCACTAATAAATGATACGATGTATTTGATAAAACATAAACCAATAAGAATGAGGTATAAAAAAAAAAGCAGGTGAAATGTGAGATGCACTGGCCACACACACACCACCAGCAGCAAACAATGGCAGTGTTACAATAGATGGCTCGTTATTTCCTAAAGGGCTCTTCTACGGATTTATACGAGACTCGTGAGACAAACATCGAGATAACAATGGTCCATATGGAAGCAGCACAGGCTCAGTTAGCCTGACTTCTTGTCTCTGAAACTGGTGACCCTCTAAAGAGGCTCTATCCTACACTTCAAAGTACAATTTGCACAGTTTGTTACCTCTTTGAGCTGGTAATAAATGTCCCTCTGTGTCTCCAGGTGCGTTCCATCAGCCTGAATGTGAGGAAGAATGTCTCTCTGAACACACTGAGTCAGGACGTCCTGCTCAAAGAGTTTTCCACCATCTCCTGAGACGCACACACTCCTCCAGCCGCCTCCTCCCTTCAGATGGACATACACAGTACATTTGTGTGTGCGTGTGGACACGAACACATACCTTCTCACACACACACACACACACACACACACACACCCACACTACACTCACACTAACAAGGACAGTCCTCGATTGTTTTCTCCTTGATTCGTCTTGATTTGTCCTCCTGTGAACTGAACGATGGAAACTGAGGCAGACGCGCTGACGGGCTGGATGCGCCTCAGAGAAAGACCTGGAAACTGTCCGGACTTGCTCCTTTTGTGGTTGTTGTCGATGTATGTGTGTGTGTGTGTGTGGGGGGGGATAATTTAAGGAAGTGCCCGTATTGCACTGGTGTGCAATCTTCAGTATTGACTGGACTGTTAACTGACACATGAACGTTTGGATTTAATTGAATTCAAGTATTTTTAATCCAGATGTTCGTCTAACTTTTCAGCCACTGATGATGTTTTAAGTAGCTTCTGCTCCCTTGATTCATGATTCATCTCCAGTAATTATTTCAGAAGATGTAGGCTTGGAGTGAACCATTGTGTTCTTCCTAACAACATCTGTAATGGTGACCTTTAGCCCCTTTGAGTTTGACTCTTACTGTAAATCCTCTTTGATCTGAGCATTAACTCTTTCTTTGCGGCTGAATGCGTGTTGTGCGAATGTTAACTTGAATCAAAAGTTAAAAACATTTAAAAGTATTTTGTAGTTACATGTTTGCTAAGGGGTAGAACATTTTGTGCTGTTGTTAAGTTGAGAATGCTCTGAAGTGATAAAAACCTTCTTATTGTTGTTGCAAACCTTTTGTTTTTGAACAAAGCCAGGACTAACATTCACTACTGCACGTCACACGAGTCGTCGTCTCTTATTGGTTTAACAATGCTCATTCCCATTCAGAACAATTGAAATGATTATTTTTGAGTGGAAGCAGGTCTTAATTATGCAATTTCTTCAAGTGAAGGGTCTTATTTCTCTCATCTCTAACTCGTGTCGGTATATTTATGTTTCTTTTTTTAAATAAAGGTTGGTTTCCTATCACTCAACTAGTGCTTCCTCTTTTCACTACTTAGGCAAGAAGAATCAAGAAAAACTTGTTTTTCGATGTACATTGTAACATCAAAACTAACTTTCTTTCACATTCTTTGATTATAAACTTTGCAACAACCGTCCTCGTCAGGTCAACCTACACACACACACACACACAAACACACACACTGTCCTCTGCTGACACTGCCGACCGACTCCGAGTCTGATACATTGGCCGTCGGTGGGAGACTTGATTTCTTACCCCCAAACATACCCCAGAGTGAAATATGCTCTTTGACAACAAATGCTTTTGTGTTGGATCATTTTTTTAGGTATCCACTGTTGAGTTACAACTCAGCGAGTAAAAAAAAGAATGTAAGCATCTTACAGCCAAATGATTAAGTGGGACCTTTGTTGCATGTCGTACTCCTCTTTTCCCCCCAATTTCTACACTTTCCTCTGTCACATAATGGTGAAAATACTCGTGACTTGCTCCATTGACATCTCCCTCACTCTTTTTTTGCACCTGTCTCGGTGAGACAGCTTACGTGGTCATCTTTGCATGTACGTATGTCTTAGTATAGCTTTCACAATGACACTTTATTATGGCAAAAATGCAGTTTTATATTGCTACTACTGGAAATCTGGTTGTTCTGTCAGCAGGATAATTCATTATCTTTCACAATACCTGCATAATATCTACACTTTCTTGTCCCTTATTTAACCGCGATAAAGACGTCCCTTAGAAGTCAAGCCCGGATGATTGAGTGGCTGAAACCTTTGAGGGAGAGAGAACCTGAGAAATACATCAGATTGTACAGATACATTTTCATCATCAAATGTATCCATATGTAGTTGCAAAACACTAATCAGTCTGGACACACAAGTACATAATGTGGCTGTGTGTTTACCAAGTTCCAGCACTGATCCGCTAAGCTGTGTGAAGAAGACTTTAAGTGTGAAAATGGCACACACACACACACACACACACACACACACACACACACACACACACACACACACACACCAGTCTGTTTACTCAATATGTGAATGAGCAGTGGCAGCAGCACAGTGCAATAATGAGGGAGGAGGTCATAGAAAACAATCAATATTCTGCAAGTACACCGTGACCAAATGTTTGAATTCATCAATTCCACATTTATCTGAGAAGTGAATGAAAGGAAGAGTCAGTTCATGGTTGCTGAAAAACCCGGTGATATCGCTCTAAGAAACCAGAAGCTATGCTGTTCCTCTCCTCTTTGTCCTCCATCTATCGCCCTGCCCTCTCCTCTTGTGAGACTACTTAGACAATATGTCTGATAAACTTTGGCCTCGAGCCACTTCTTAATGATATCTGCTCCCTCACGCTCACACAAACAAAACCCACCGACGCTTTCGTTTGTCTGAAGTTACTCAGAGTGAAAAGCAGATGTCAGAATGGACTACAGGGGTGTGGACAAAGGCTGGATCCACATTTAATTAGTAAATATCTCCCATATTTCTAAGAGCTAATTTCACATTACATGACATAAAGCCAAGTTAATCCTGAAACATTTCACACGTGTTTGATGGAGTGGGAAATGTCTGATTGGTTTTCATTTTCCCAGTGAAGAAAGTCACTGGGTAGTAGTGGTATATCAATTATAAAAACTGAATTTCCACAAACAATCTGATACAATCTGAAAGATTTAAAGTGATGCTAAACTGCCACCGATCACTTAAAGAAGTCAGAGTGCATCACTTTGCTCCAAATCTCATAAACGAATTACTGATGAATTAGACAAGCTTACATCTTTATGAAATGTATGCAGAGACTTTAGGGATCAAACTTTGTTTGTTTTTCTTGAAGTCTGTTGAACTACAGGATAAGGACAAAAGGAAACAAACTAGTATAGTTTTAGAAATCATGATTAATAAAGAAATGTTGGCCATTAAATGGTTTAGAAATGCAGATACAAATCCTGAAGGAGCTGAGAGAGAAACAAATTAAAAAGACGAGGACGCTGCATAACATTTGAGCCCAAAATTAACATGGCAAAGCCTACTTGCCATTCATTATAAAACAAAAACATAGAGTTTATACTTGAGATGATAGAAAGAAAATTCAAATGTTCAATTTTCCAGTCTGACAAGCAGAGATTTGGTCCATCGGGTGTTTTGTACAGAGAGATGTCAGATGTGTATAAAAAGATCAGACCACTAGGCAGACATTATTTTTCTCTTTTGGGTAAAAGTAATATGTTTCGCTTCCATTTGGTCCGGTTCCAACTGAGTACAAGTGTCTTGCCGTAAGATTTCCCTGTTCAGCAGTCAACACTGAAGTACTTCAACGCACCAACAAGGAACCATTTTGAAAGAAGCCCCTCCTGATGACCTCAGTACCATAAATTTCACCAAAAAAAAAAAAAAAAAAGCACCCGCTCATTAATTTGTAGTTGAAGGGTTACGACATGCAGAGCCTTTAACGCAGCAGCAGTGGGACCATAAACATTAAACGATAACAACCTCAATCTTTTCCCACTCCCCCCTTTTTTTCCTCTGCCTTTGCTTTTGTATTTCTGTATCTCTCACACGCCTAATTAAAATGATGGAGCCGAGTGCAGCAGAAAATTACACTGATAAGTCTCTAATGGACATGCAAGCATCATGTTAGTACAAAGATACATCTCCACAGATTAAAATGTGCTTCTGGGAATAACACTGTGGCATGGAGAGTGGACTCTGAGAGTGTATATTTGAGATCACTTTGTGCAATGTCTTTTTAATGTGGTGGAGCTCAATCCCCCGACACAAGTCTATTCGAATTCCTCTAATTTTGTTGTCTATATTGTAGATTGGGCCGTATTTCAGCTCCCTGATATAATCTGTGCAGTGTGTGTGTGTGTGTGTGTGTGTGCTGATGACAGCTTCTACACCCAGACTGAGCAAACCCTCTTCCTTTTTCTGCGACAACCCATTAATGCTGCTGTGCATTTATAACGTTTCATTTAAGCATATCAGCCTTCTCATCAAATATTCATTTGAAGGAAGATTGCCTGCTTTATCTCCCCCCCTCCCTTCCCTCCGTCATCCCCTCACCCCTTCACTTTTTTACGTGTCTTCAAATGCAACTTTCCATGGGGACACGTAAGCAGAAACATGTGGCATCTTTTTTTTAAATGTCTTATACTGAATATTATCTTCTGTTTAGCACTGAACAGCCAGGGCCAGCTCACCTGTGCTTCTATTGCATCAGTGTGTGTGTGTGTGTGTGTGTGTGTGTGTGTGTGTGTGTGTGTGTGTGTGTGTGTGTGTGTGTTATTCGTCACCTGTATCACCGCTCCACACCGCGCATAACTACAGGCATCAATCGGAGCTCATTATTGGTTATCTGTCAGCTGCACTTTCCAGCCTGCAGCAATGCTAAACTTCTCTGTGAACCCCTGCGGGAGATAAACACCATCAATACTGTGAGATTTAACTGTCCCAAGGCGCGCAATATATATTCAAATACCTCTCCACTGTGTTCCCTCCGTCTTCTTCTGTTTCCCTTCTGAGTTTCTTTCCTTTTAAAATGCACCACTGTCCCTCTCTTTGGTTCTTCTTACTTCACAAGGCCTCTTTTAGTGTCCTATTTTCTCTCCTCTTCATCGGTCTTCTGAAAGACGACGTAATAATCCCTGTCTTAAAGGAAGCTTCACCACACTTCACCAACAAACACTGTTTAGCTTCTCTTGGCAGAAGGAGTTCTCGTTTTTCCAATTACATTTTGAGAGTTAACGTTTATTTGCACACACAATAACACTGATTATTGTTGGTTTCATTATTGATCTGGGTTGTGGAGTCACATTTTGAGCAGTTATTCAATAGTACTTTGTTCTTGAAATAGATGAGCAATACAAATGTTTATATTGGATTTTGAAGTGGTATTAAAGGGGCACTAGACTGATTTTACATGTCAAAGTCAATTTACTAATCATGGGGAGCTTTACTCAGCCTGTGAAACAGCTGTATAATATCTCCTGTGACTTTGGTGGAGATTCATCTAGCCTGAGAAAGTTACTCATGACATCACTTGAGTAATCCCATGTTTGGCTTGGAGAAGTAACAGAAAACATATGTCTCTGTTTTGTATCCATGCTAGCATCGTGGCTCTATGGATGGCAAATTGGTCCACTACTCCATCTATCAGATGGATTGCCGTGACATTTTGTACAGATATTCATGATCCCCAGAGAATGAATCCTGACTTTGAAGACTCTCCTGACTTTTCCTCTAACTCTACCAGCAGGTCAGAGTGTTCAGTTATACCTCAGCATCTACTGAATGGATTGGCACAACATTTTGCACACACATTCATGGTCCCCAGATGATTCATCCTAATGACGTTGGTGATCTTCTGACTTTTCTTCTAGCGCCACCATGAGGTTGGCTTTTATGGTATTGAGCTTAATGTCGACATCTAATCTAGGATTCACCGTGATATTTGGTTCAGGTATTCATGTTAATCTCAGGATGAATTATAACCACTATGATGATCCCTTAACTCATCTAGTGCCCTCATTAGGTCAAATTCTTCATTTGTCCAATACTTTAGTTTTTGACAAAATACTAATTGACATTCCCATCAGCCTCAGCTGTACTTTATGTTTTGCTAATTATCTAATTTTAGCATGCTGACATTAGCATTTAGCTCAAAGCACCGTTGTGCCTGGTAGCATGGATATAGACCGGCAATAAATTCCTCAACTTTATGGAGGAGCAATACTAAATTGCTTAAGTGCTTCCAGTATTCCAGTTATTTCAGCTCATGGTTCTTGTGGGTTTTCCATTTCACAAAAAACATGATTTCTTTTATTGACCTTAAGGAAGAAAGGGAATCTTGATTATTTTACAATTGCTACTTCCGAGAGAAGACTAAGATGCTCAGTATTTGGGTATTTCAACATGAATCAAAACAACAAACCAACCAAGAACCCAACCAGTCCCAATTTAGTAATCTTTTCTCTGGACCTTAAGACGTATGAGCTAAAAAGAGATGTTGAAACTTTAATGGAATACTTAAAAGAACTTGATATTTTACAAAAAAGTTGGAGGGAAGGTCTGAAATAAAGATCCTAAAATGTACTCAAATAAAACAAACTATTATACATGAAAAAGCTATAATTACACCCTTACTTTAATTAAACCTTGATGATGCCCAGAGAGGCTCAAAGTATTACATTTTAGAGGGTTTAATTAGGAGTTTGTGATGGGAAACAAAGCTGTGGAAATCTTGAAGTTTATCCCATAAATCAGCTCGTGGCCCCCTCTGTCTCCACCTAGCTAATGTTGTGTATTTATGGATTTAATATTGCAATGGTCGTGACCTTGCATTTATCTGAAATATGAGTCATTCAATTAAGTCTACTCAACCAGCTTCAAAGACGTGGAGCTGACAGCGTATTGATTCGCAGGTATTACTTCTTCCTACCGAGCCAAAGCTGCTCAAGTCCCGAGTCAAGGTGAGACCATCCATCAGTGGAGCAGAGATCAGCAGATATACAATCCCACGTCCGCATGTTTGTAGCCCCCCACCTCTCCTTCTTCATCCCTCCTCTTCCTCTCAGCTGTGATGTGTCTGCTCTCTCTCTCTCTCTCTCTCTCTCTCTCTCTCTCTCTCTCTCTCTCCCTCTCTCTCTCTCTCTCTCTCTCTCTCCGGACAGATGCTCCAGCTGACAGACGACCTCTTTGTCCTCTTTGGATGTTTGGATAACCAGCAAAGTATAGCCTTCACATTTCTGCTGTAGATCAACTTTACCTTTGAACCCACTGAAGCCTCTCTAAGTGACCGTGAAGAGCAAACTGTGGATGTGAGCGCGCGCTGATGCTGGGCTGTAGAGAGTTTGGATAGAGAGGGACACGAGCTTCTGCACGGACTTTTCACCCTTTTTGTCATCCCTCTATCGGCGACATCTTTGCAGCACACACACACAAACACACGCGCAGGCTGATGCTCGCGGAAAAGTGACATGCAAACAGGCAGGAAGTCGTAGATGAGCTGCCGCTCCGACGCACGCACAGATCCTGCAGGTTCGGCGCGGTGGTCTGGTAAGAACTGAGAAAAACCATGAAGTCCAGGAGTCAGGACCAGAGTTTGTCTGACTCCAGGGAGCTGGATCGATCTTACGACCCGCTAACAGGTATCAGTCTTTGTCATCTTGTCCTTTTAGATATGGGAAACTGGAAAGTTGCTTGATTTGCTGCTGATTGCTGACCTGGCTGAGCTTTCCAGTGACTGTGCGCTCATGAAAGTTTACTTTGGGTTTTCTAAAGTAGTAAACTGACATACAATAGACGACTTAGGGTCATTTAAATGAAATAGTATCTAAGACTTAGCTCTGTCAAAAAAACAAACTCAGGTTTCATCATCTGTCACCAGCTGCTGCAAATCAGTTGGTCAGTTTGTGAATGTGACAATTAAGCAGCTTAATTTCCAGTACTATGTTTTAAATACAATAATTTGGTCGTTGGTTCTGCATCATGCAGGTCAGGTCATCAGGAAAAGAAATAAATAAAATATGACGGATGGTTCCTTGCATGTTGCGGTGATCACAAATACTTCTAAATATAAGTTTATAAAGCCCACATCTCCATATCTCTGTATCAGAGTCAGGGATGGGCCAATAATGCCAGTCGGGCTGTAATATGTGTGTGGAAACATATTTTGCATTACTGAATATTGATCTTTGATAATAATGCGGACATGAATAGATGACTGATCCATTATGACATTTTGAAAGTTGATTAAGTGTTGAAGGCATTTATCGAGAAATACAAAGCGAAATCATTTCCGGTTCGAGCTTATTAAATCTGAGTATCTACTTTTTCACTGTAATTTAAATATAGTTGGGTTCTAGGAAAATTGTGATGGACATTTTTCTATATTTTCTAACAGTTAATAGACTAAATGATTGATAGATTAAAAAATTGTTCAGCAGATTGATTGATGAAGACAATACCCATTAGTCACAGCCCTAAAAGACAAATAATCAACTCATGCTATTCATGTGGATATTATATTGACATGTTTGTTTTCATGAAATGCCCTAAAAATGCAGCACAGCTGGTGATTATTGGTATTGCAGTGGTTAATGCGCTCGTATTAAAGAGAAAACAAAGTTAAAAGATTAACGTGATTTACAAAAGTGTGAGAAAACCTTCATAATATTACTAAAAGTCACAAAGATGAGCGTCAATAGTATCCCGTGGTGGTGAAACCATGGACATATATCAGATAAACACACTGATGAGGCTTGAAGTAGAGCAGAGGGAGAACAGAAACAATTTAAGATTCAAAATAGGTGTCTCGTTGTTTCTTGTCATCTAAAATTATACTTGTGAGTGTGTTTGTTGTCTAATTAGATCAGTGAGGCTCCTCTGTTTGTCAGTCTTTTATTTTCCTCATGAGTGCTTGAAAAGACAAGTCTCTTTAGAGTCTCTCTCTCTCTCTCTCACACACACACACACACACACACACACACACACACACACACACACACACACACACACACACACACGCACACACACTTGGTGCTCTCTTTCTTGTGACAACTTTCCAAAAATAGTCTTCCTTTAAAAATAAATGTATGAAAATAACTTACATAAACAGCTGCACACAGCTTTTCCTATTTCGTTTGCAGGATATTTCTAAACGGACAGATGGTATACAGATGAAGGTTTACTTAATGGCTGATAGTTCTAGCTGGCACAATAGCCAGTGTGATATCCATTCAGCAGCAGGTAAACCAAACAGTGAACAGGTGCGTGAACACAGAGGCTTTAAGGGGCGTGCAGGACACACAAACAAACCTTTTTTTATGAAAGAGAGAAGTGTAGCATGAGGCACAAACTGTGTAACTGCAGCCTTTACTGTTCAACTCTATTGTATCCGTCAAATAAGCACCCAATAGTAATGTTAAACAAATTTATGGAAAAATAAATAAATAAATGCATTTGAAGGACTTATCAGGTATTTCAAAGACTCAGCAGGAAATGGTTTACTTCTGACTGTGTTCATACATTATAGATACTAGATGTTTTTCATGTCATCACTTTCTACACCACCCTTCACATGTTACAGTGACCCTGACCCTGTTATTGTAAAGCGTTAGCTCGACATTTTGAAGTACGCTTATTTTCCATTCTTGCAGAGACTGAGATGTCGTATCTGCACAGTATATACGAAGCTAGCGCGAGCAGCCGGTTAGCGTAGCTTAGCATTACACCCGATAGGAACAGGGGAACAGCAATCTGTTTCTGTCCAACGGTAACAGAATTCCTCTAAAGCTCACCTATTAACACAACATCTTGTTTGTTTGATCTGTATAAAACCCAAAGTGTGAAAACGAATCGCTGTGTTACAGGAGGTTATGTGCTGGACTATTTAATGGCCGGGAGAAGTTGCTCAGCAGAGTTAGTCCCGCCATAATGCCACGTGTTGATTTTACATAAAGGCTTTTGTACGGGTCAGACAAACAAGTTATAATGTGAACTTTAGAGGTGCTGGTAGTTTGATTTTGTTACTGTTGGACAGAGAGAGGCTAGCTGTTTCCCTCTGTTTCCAGTATTTGTGCTAAGCTCAGCTAACCAGCTGCTGGTTGTAGCGTCATATTTACTGTGCAGACATGAGTGTGGTATCAATCTTTTCATCTAACTCTCGACAGAAAGCAAAGTGTAAGTGTACTTCCTAAAAACTATCTCTTTGAGATAGTCAGCGTACTCATTTTGGGTTTCAGCATTGAATCTCTTGGCTCGGTTAATGGGATGTAGAACTAATATTGCCTTCTATGTTGTGACAGTTCCCACATATTGTAAATCATTCCACTTGCATTTATTACTGTGTGTGTGTGTGTGTGCGTGTGTGTGCTTGTGTGTGCATGAGACGGGTGATAACACATTCATAGATTTTCATTCATGACAAATTTGTAGAGCGCTCAAGGAGTTTTTTCCCTACACTGCCAACATTGATAACATAGATATTGCATTTATATTACATTTAAACATAGTTACATCGCAGATTTCAAAATGGCTGGACTGATGAAGAGTATTAAGATCAGCGTTGGTGTAACAAATAATCAAAGCTGATGCTACATAACCGACGGTGACGTGTGCTTCTGTGTGAGGACACATGAGGACAAATGATTTGATAAAAACCTCTGTAACAATCACCGGGGAGCTCAAAATGTCGGTGGAAGAGAAAGAGTGTGTGATTGTGTGTGTATCCATGGTTTGTAAGAGATGAATGTTTATAAGCTGAACCATGTCCTTTCTAAGGATTATGGTAAGCTTAGAGGCTGCTGCTGTTCATTGAACGCTGCATGAACCTACTGAAGCTGCCATGAATGTCCAAGTAAACTCAAAAACCAACCGGTGAACGAGAAGTTTAGGCTTAGGCTCATGATAAAATGACCATCACCAGTTTATGTGTCTTTATAAGCATTTATACGTTCTTTGTTACAAATCACTGCATGGTTAATAAACAATTTACTATTACTATTACGTTTCCTTCTTCACTTATTCTTTGCTCACAGATGCTTACTTTTAGTAAGAAAGTTTGGTCTTTCATTTGGCCATGTAGACGATAAGATAAGGTGTAGTTTATGTCTATTTGGGAGTTTTTGAAAGAATGGTGTCTGAAGATAATGAACTAATGAATGCATAGGTTGTTTTTAATCCTCCCACTGTGATTAAACTGAACTATTATAAACTTTTTTTTCTTGTCGCCAGAAACTTACCTGATTGAAACCCATTGATTACGCCCACTTCAGAAGTCTGAGGTTATGAGGCAAATATTCTAAAATCATTTATATTGGCTAACAGTGAGTGCCATGCATTTCTACATAACGGCTGGAATAATGCTTCAGCTGAGGCTGCATCGCCTCTCTAACATAAACCTCTCGCTCTGTTTCTGTTGGATTACTGTGCAAATAAGTCACATCAAACAGCTGCACTTAGAAAGCATTTCAATAACTTAGAAAATATATTTAAAAATATCTGCCCTGCGCTCTGTTACGTCAAACAATATCAGCTAAAGACAGAAAACAGCAGGGAAGTGTTTTGTCGCCAGTTTAAAAAAAAACCCATTTAATTTATCGTTTTATTTTTCTGTGTCAAAAAGCTAAGATGTTAGCTTTGTTTGTTTTTCCTTAGTTGTGCAGCTGATGACAGTTTGATTGGCATATCCTACATGAGGGCAACTGGTTTGTTCCCACATAATTAAATCTGATTAAGTTATGCTTATATACAGTACATAAGACGTACGCACACTGTTGTTAGATTGGAATAAATTTCTTTGTTTCTTTCTCTGTTGCTGCAGACATTTCTCAGGTTTGAATGTGTGACTTTCACTGCGTTTAAACCTGCGCTGCTGTACGTTTGACTGTAATTGAATCATTCTGTATCTGTTTACTTATTGTTGAAGTTCGCTGCCATGGTTTTGTACATTGCTGTTGGTGTGTATACATATTTATGATTACATTCAAGACTTAACTTCATGTGCAAGCAACTTATTTTACTTGAATAATAATCGTACAGGTTTTATACATTCTTCCAGCACCGTTCAGTCACTTGTATCTGTATTTCCATCACAGTTACGTTTCATTGCTTCATGGGCTGCCATTAGAAAATCAAGTCCACAGGTTTTCTCTATGGATAGCAGTAGGAGTGGAGGTGCATCATCATTTCTACTTTAAAACCTCCAATACGGTGCTCCACCTGTAGTCACCTGCAGTGCTCATAGTTGCTTCCTGTCTGTTGTTTTTTCCTTTCTCTGACTTTCAGGCCTTTATCAGTCGAGTGTAATCTGACTGTAGTTCAACACTTCCCTCTAGTGGCAGCAAGGACACATGTAGGTCTGGAGATGCAAAACCAACAATTGTTTGTTTGAGCTTCTGTCAGCATAGTTGCTCTACAGCATCTCTTTGTCCTTGGGTCAATATAAAGTCTTGGTGACTGATTTAGGATGAGAGAGACTACAAGATGCCTTCAGCAATCGAAAGCAACAGAGACCTTTAAACAGAACACAAATCATTTAGGAGCAGACGAAGCTTCAGAACAGAAGCTTGGATAAATATGATGTTTGTTTAACTGTGGCAGGTGTGTCAACCTTCTGCTGCTCCTACAGGAGGAGAAGAGGAGGGGAGGAGGGGAGCTGGGGAGCTGGGATGGGAAAAAGGAAGGCATGCAACTCTTTTGCTCAATAATCAGCTTAATGAAGATGACTGTGATCCATTAGCAGTGGCGGGCCGTGCATTGTATGCCTGGGCCTTCTACAGTTGAACAGCTACGGTGCAGATACATGAATCCGTGCATGACGGGACGCTGGTCATTAACGGACAATGCATAGTCAAATCAACGTAACGTAACGATGGCCTGCCTCGGACGGCGCTAGCCGCTATTGGCCTATCTCGTACGATTCCGTCGTGACGCACTTTCTTCGGCGATCGCCATCCAAGTGGACTCACCACTCGGCAGCCGAGCTACGCGTCAAATAACAAAGAGTGAGAAAGAGAATAATTACTCTCAGTGACAGGGGCTTCACCAATTAACCATGAAATCCAGGTTTCGATGTATCAAATATTGAGTTAGACCTTTTTGCAGTGCAGAAAGGCCGGGGTGGTGAAGCTGCTGAACACAAACAGAGACTTGTCCCTCTGGTCCATCTGTAAAACTGCATCTTCATCGATGGTTTTCAAGTACTTGTCAGACTGCAGCTCCAAAATGGCCTGTGTACACATGAGGAAAAGGGTCATCATCCATTACAAAAGAAGAGACATTAGCACAGTGGCAAAATATTTGATAATGGACTTTACCTCGTAAGCCTTGGCAGCATACTCAGTTTTTTGTGCTTTATTTTCCACAAACTTCACAATGAAGTCTTCTCTGTCTCCTTTAGACATGGCGAACTGAATAAGGACCAGAGAAAATGACATTAACGTTTGTTATGATGGCATTAGCTAGGCTTAGCAGTAACGTTAGCCTAACCGAGAATAACGTTATAACAAAACATATATTTAATACTAAACTGGCTATAGATTGACAGCGTCGCGTTATATGTAAACAATCTTAGCGAACTAGCTAACGTTGCTAACTTTAAATAGTCTCGATAATGTTAACTACCTTAAACTGATCAATTTACCTGTTCTTTGATGCCAAGCTTAACGTTATGTTAAAAATACATCAAATCACTTCACGTCTCTACAGTGTTGGGTAAATGTCTGTACATTTTTATAATAATTTAACGATAATAGCTTCGCAAAATTGAAACATCGGCTTTGTTGTTATTATTCGCGCTGGATTTATTTTGCATAGTCAAATCAACGTAATGTTAATTAACACAATGACAACCACAAAGTCACATATATTAATATGACAACACAGCATGACAAATCAATCCAGCAAACCTGCAGCGGATCCACACATTCAAATATTATTCATAAAAACCAAATTCATAAATTTTTCGCCGGCCGGCCGGCTTTTTCGCCGGCCGAAAAATCGGCCGGCGAACAACAAGCCGCGGCTGATCCGTCTCTATAGGAGACCATCTCATGATTTTATTTTTCACAACCCAAACGTTAAACGTACTGCTCTGCAATGTCTTTCCTCGTCTCAGCCCCCTGTGTCATGGTGTGTGGAAGAGTCAGGAAACTTGTCAGGCTGGCCATTTGATTGGCTGAGCTGCAAGCCTCTGCTGTTAAGTTTCATTTCACGATAGTCTTGAGTCCTTGAGTGTTCAAAAACAAAGCCAGGTCAAAAAATAAATAAACTACACCAAGCAAAACCCTACAAATGTTATAATTTCTTCCATATCTTTCAATTTGAACTCGTACTACTCCAACTAAGCTCTGCTGGCAAGTTTCACTTTAGTCACGTGCTCGCCCACTGACCAATCACAGCACACCCTGGACTTCGCGGCAAAGCAGCACCTGGACGTGTAACGTTGACGGTGGAGTAGGCCGGCTGGTCTGGGGGTAGCGGCTGCTAACACTCAAGAATATGCCCAACATGTCAAACTAAAGATCTGATTGGTTGAACACATCCCCATTCATCTTAAACGGCACATAGAAGCACTTTTGAGTGTGACGGCCTGGGGCCTCTCTTCTACTGAGAGACACAGAGGTGAAATCTGATTGGATAAAAGCTCTACTTAAAACAAGCTGCACTGGAAGCAGAGCAACTGAGGAAGACAGTAGCTGTGCAATGAGAAAATAAGATAATGGGAACAATATTTTTTGAAATTATAATAATTAAAAAAATATATATATATATTTCTTTTTTTTTTTGTGATTCTGTTTAGGCCAGCAGAGAAGGCCTTGCAGGCCCTGACGGCCCGCCACTGTCCATTAGATCAGGATTAATGATTGATTCACATGAAGCTTTGCAGAAAGTTATCAGATGGGTACATTTTGGAGAGGAAGAACAACAAACAATATAAGAAGACAGCAGCAAAGGCTAGAGCTCAAAGTCATCGTGAGTGCATGTTGACATGTTAACATGTTGAAGGTTCTCGATACAACATTCAAACATTAATATAGCAGTAAACAACTATTTGCTACGTATGCATTTAGTGGAGTATTGTCTACCTGAGCAGAGAATGAAGTCACACTCCCTCTGTGTGTGTTGTAATCTGACCTTCTCTGTGCTTTGTTGACATAGCCAGGCTCGCCACGCGTGCCTTTCAGTGCATGTATGTGCATGTGAGCGTGCCCTACTTGCTAGCTAATGGTCAGCTAATAGCCTATGTGACTCCTAAGGTAAAGCCCACCCTTTGATTCCCTCTCAGGTGCACACTGTTAGCTCTGTCAGCACTGTTGCCCTTGTTAGCACTGTCAGCGCTGTTCGCACTGTTAACTTTGAGCCGCCGCCATGTTGAGAGCCCTGTGGAGGCACTAGGTATCCTCTGAGTTTCCATTTTTTCACCTTTAATTGATTCCTAATGCGTTCCGGTTGAATATGACATGTTAAGTATCAGCCATGTTCGGTTTGATGAATGTTGAAATGTCAGTAAGCTGTGGCTGCTTTGTGTGTTGGACTCTCTCAGAGGCAGAGAGCTGGTTGTGTGGTGCAGAGAATCCTGACTGTTTTTCTAAAAGCTCAGGCGCTGTGGTGTTGTGACGACTGTAAAGGCCTGTGGACCGTGATGATGGGTGTCCAGTCTCTATATTGTTACAGCAATATTTGTGCGTGTGTGTTTTTATCAACTCTTCTCTGCTTAGCTACTTTTATCCTTCTTTCTCAGCTTAAAACACTTTATTTAACCCTTTAATCCTCACAAAACTGTTGGTTGGTCGCTGATTAGAAACGGAAAGAAACAAATTTTCATTGCCCGGGGCTGCCATAGAAAGCATGGCTTGGGTTTGAATGTTTAGCTCTTGTGTAACTCTCATATAGCGTTAGCACCAATAAGAAGACTGAAAGAGTTGATAACAATTATGTTGGTACGGAATTAGTTGATTTGAACATTTGTGAAGTTATGGAGTAAACTGGACAGCCAGGCTAACACACTAAACCGTGAACATGATATACATTATACCTCTTATTCATCGGCATGTTAGCATTGCATTAGGACTGAGCTAAATGAAGTAGAGATGCGGTGTCACTGCATCAGACTAAACTTTATTTATTAGTGGCCAGGTTCATCATGTTTAAGATATCGTATTTCAAGACACCTCCGGGTTAATTAAAGGATTGTAAATATCTTACCTTAAAGAATAATGTTGGACATTTAGATCCCACTCAGTATGACCTCTGTATCTCAGACTCCAGTCACGTGTCATTTCACTCAGCCCTCACATGCTGGATGCTCTCCAAACAGCTTTGATCCGATGGGTCACACTGGTTCAAAGCCAGGTCAGCAAACTAATTTGTGCGCTCTGACTTGCATGGAAAAGTGATTCAAAGTATCTGAGTTAGGCCAGTGGTTTATCCATCTAACATGGTGTTCCCAATGTGGGGCCTCTCTGTCTGCCTCTAATCTCTGCTGTGATTGGTTGTTTCCAGGTAATCCTCCATCCAAACCCAATAAGAAGACCATAAAGCAGCGGTTCCTCAAACTTCTCCCCTGCTATCGCTCTGGCTCCAGCTCTTCAGTCGCTCAAAGCAAGTGTCAGGACACACAGTCCATCTTCACTCAGATTCCCCTTCATGTGATTTTAGTCACGGAGAAAGTGAAACAATGGTGTACACTAGGGAGTAACTTTTACATTTTTCTCTGCATCCGTACATGCAGGTAGTATAACTGATGATGCCGATCTGTTAACGGTGCATTACCGACCGGAGGGGCTCGACCACCTCGTACAGAAGACCAACTTCAGCAAGAAAGAGCTGCAGGTCCTCTACCGGGGATTCAAAAACGTCAGTCAAAGAGTCCTGCGGATGTTTGATATGTGCACTTTTATTTTACGTTTTGAATGACCATCTATATGAATATGGAATCTGCAACTCTGTGTGTGTTTTGTATCGATAGAAGTTTGTGTTTCTTAATTTCCACAGGAGTGTCCCAGTGGTGTGGTGAACGAAGAGACTTTTAAAAGCATCTACTCCCAGTTCTTCCCTCACGGAGGTCAGTCAGATCCTCCTCATTCGACTCATAGTAGAATATTAAGAGTCCAAATAGAAACCAGTAGGAGCTTTTCAAAAGGAAAGATCTTGCGTCTTCCGTCTTCATTGGTGGAGAGTTTGCAGGTCTTTACGCCACATTATATCCCTGTTTCAGTTCATGCTCTACGTTAAGCTGTGCCTCTCATCATCTGCATTCTTCTTAGCTTGTGTCTATCTATGGGGTCAACAAAGGGTCAATACGATTTTGAGATTGGAAAATTATTTTCAGAAATCATTTCAAAGCCTGTGTATTGTATATTACTCTTTGTCAACCTGTGAAAAAACTTAACAAATTCAAGTTTTTGTGAATGTGTAGAACATGTGTTGTTTTTACAGCCAAGAGCAGGGCCAACATGTGCACTTGTTATCAAATGTGTTTTCCTACTTCAAATCTGTCGTCAAATGTTTACATAAGTATCTATTTTTTCTGTCTTTGTGTGTCACTGTTGATTCAATGTCTTAATAAATGTTATTCGGACATTATTAAATATTTCTATAATGACAGTCTGTCCTTCAGGGATTTCAAAGGTTTAAAAAAGGGTGATATAAAACCACAAGCTTTAAGATGATCTCTGAACATAATTTCACAAACTCAAAACCTTACTGACTCTTATTTGAGTCCAGGATTTGAATGGTCACTTTATTTTCTCTTTCCTCCAGATTCAAGTATGTACGCACATTTCCTCTTTGAAGCATTTGACACCCGCAACAATGGCTCGGTCAGCTTCGAGGTGACTTTTCCATCCCTTCACTCTCTGTCCTCTCTCAGTCACTATATGCGTTTTCTTCCTTCATGCTCCAGTGCGACAACTTCATACTTTTAAAAGACACAAATATATATATTTTATATATATATATATATATATATATATTGACTCAGTACTCGTAAACCGCTGATTAATCCTGTTCTTTATTTTATTTCCCTGTTTCTCTTGCTTTCATCTTTACCTTTCATCTTCCTCCTCCTGATGTCACTATGACTTTCCTGTTCTTAGTCATGTCTCTGTTTTCTTCTTCTTGCTCTAGGACTTTGTTGTAAGTCTGTCTATCATCTTGAGAGGCTCCATCACTGATAAACTCAACTGGGCGTTTAATCTGTACGATCTCAACAAAGACGGCTGCATCACCAGAGAGGTACTTTAATCGTTCTCTCTCTCTCTCTCTCTCTCTGTCTCTCTGTCTGTCTGTCTCTCTCTCTCTGTCTGTCTGTCTTGTGTCATGTCAGCAGATCTTGGTGGTGCTTGATTTGCCCTTGATTCTTTTCCTTCCTTCTGTCTGTCCAGGAGATGACGGACATCATGCACTCCATCTACGACATGATGGGGAAGTATACCTACCCCTGCATGATGGACAATGCTCCCAACGAGCATGTGGATAACTTCTTCCAGGTAAAACACTCAATCATCAAAGCGATACACGCCCCTAATTTGTTTGTATCCTTTGCACATGCAGGCGCACGAGCTTGTGGTGATGCTCCTGCTGCCAGTTTCAGGCCGCTCCACTGATCTTCAGTTGTTGATGTTAACGCGTCAAGAAAAGTCCACAGGGTTCCTTTAAGTTCCACCTTTGAAACATCTGTGCTTGTGTGTTACATTTTCCAGAAAATGGACAAGAACAATGATGGAGTGGTCACCATCGAGGAGTTCTTGGAGACATGCCAAAAGGTATTCTGCAACCATTTCAAATGCACATTTAATGATCAACAAAATAACCTTTTCCATCTGCAGCCTCCTCAGTAACTTGACTTTGTGTCTCCATTCAGGATGAAAGCATCATGCAGTCCATGCACATGTTTGACAGTGTGATTTAAAGCTTGGTGGACACAGACATTAGATGTTTCCTTCCTGCCTGGAGTCCGCAGCCAGAGTGGACGGTGTTTCTGCGCCCTAACCGGAGAGGAGCAGGGTGCAAACGGCAATGTCCTGAGGATATCTACCCCAACACCACCTCTTCTTGTGAAATGTTTTTATTTTATTGAGACTGTATAGGGAGACATCAAAAGGTGGATTCTGGTGTTTTAAGATCTTGAGTCTGTGCAGACCAATTTGAACAATCTATTTAATGCTGTAGAAAAGCATGGAGCAAACTGAACAATGCTGAGAATGTTGTAGAGTTTCACTCACTGTCTAAACTCACAGATGTGCTTCGATGAAGGACGGCTCTAATGAAGGGAGGACGTTCAAACCCGAGCAATAATCTTAAATTATACTATAATACTGGATATTGTGTCTGCATGATGTGTCTGTTTTGACTGGCCATTGATATGTTTAATTTAACTGTTGACATATTTTCTATATGGACGTGGTAACAACGGCGATGAGGAAGATGAATAAAACAGTTGCTATGCAAAAGGGGGAGTATTACATCCACTAATAGACAGTCCTTGACTTCTTTGTGTTACAGGTTTTCGGAGGTCATCTTTGTCATTTTATATATAGAGAGAGAGAACTTTTGGACAAACTAGAATCACTGCAGGTGAACTGACCTCCCTCACAACTTCAGATTTTTATTATTTACATAACATTCCACTCATCTCCAAAAATATATGTTAGTACAGGAGAAACCGCATGTTGACCAAATTGGGCTCCAATATAACTATTTAACAAAATCAGCAAACGCTATGCATTTCTATGGTTTTGTGTGAAAATGTTTGATTCGTCAGATCAGTAAAGTCAAATGAAGCAGTTCCAGCTGCTTCAGAGACAGATGTGATGTGGCCCTGCTTGAAGGCCACAAACAGTCCAGTAGGTGTCGCTCTTGTGCTTTAGGTCGTTGTACAATGGAGGTGAGAACTTTCACTCAGGGGACAGGTGTTGCTAGTCAGAGGTTTTTAGCTAATTGACCGCCACGTTTGGTGAACTGTGTTATTGTAAACAGTTTAGCCGTATGGAGATTTATGGACTATAGTTATGGATTTGTGCGTGTTGAAGACCGTGACCGGTGAGTAATGAAAATGAAAGGAGTTATTTTACAAGACAGCAGCAGCGAGAGCTCCAATTAATTAGCCTGTCGATGCAGTCCCCTTAGTGTGTGCTGCGCTTATTTAAAATAAATCACTCAACAATCCTTAACTAGTCAATAGGTGAAGAATTTGAACCAAAGAAATGGCTCAATATTTTTCTTCAGGTGTAAAAAAAAAAAAAAAAAAATTACTTTATAGACACTGTATTATTCACTATAAAGACAGAATAAAACTGATGTATGATGAATAATGCTGGATGGTAAGAATACCAAAGGAACAGCAGATCAGATCCACAACACATGAAACATTTAATTATAGCTTCCAAAATTGGATAATAGGTAAATCAGTTCACACATGGACACCATGTTGGGTTTAATATATCCTTTATTTTTATTAAACAAAATTTCAGTAAAAACTCTTATTAAGTAGAAAGACAAATTTCCCTGTCAGTAGTTTGCTCCAGCTGTAGGGCCGTCCCAACTATACATCATCACACCTCTTGACTAATGAATCGGTCTGTTGAAAACATCTGCAAAACCACTGTATCCATGTTGTTGCTGTTCTCCTGCAAATGATTACACGTACAATCTTTTCTCTAAATTATATTCATAACAAAAGACATCTTTGCTGATATCGTGGTTGGGAATCTTTCTCTGCAAATAACTCATAAAAGATGAGCCACAATTCCTGAAAACAAACAACCATCGTGTTCACCTACAGGTGATTAAATTTTTTTGGGGGGGGGGGGGGGCAGCCCTACACTGCTCTCTCAGGGGTCTGTCAAAGACCTCCATCTCCTAGTTTGCTCACGCCTACTGAATTAGTGCTGCGAGACTAACTTCACCGACTCTAAACAGTTGAGTCACAGCGGAAGAAAGTTGACAGTATATATGGTGTCAAAACTACATTGTAGACAGCAGTGACTGTTACAAAGGCGTTAAGGAAGAAACAGAGCGGTGAGCAGGTACACCGTGCACGTTGAGCCTCCTCTGGCAGTGTTTTCAACTATTACTCATTGTTTTTTTCCTTTTTCTTAAAAAAAAAAACAAAACAAAAAAAAGACAGAAAGAAAAAAGAAAATAAGGAAGCTACACGATTATCATCACAAAATAAAATCTCTTTGGCATAGAATACCCACCCAAAAGCGTAAACACACACAGACACACTCCCACACATACTCACATGCGCGCGCACACACACACACACACACACACACTTTAAAAGCTTCTCTAACAGAAACCTACAAGCATCGTCAAAGTTATAATCAGCAAAATTATGCTTTAAAACAAAGTTGAGCCCTGTTAAGATTATGAGTCCCGTACTCAGTGATAATTGCATATATTACATCAGGCTGAGAGCAGAGGGAATAATCTCTACCGACGCCTTTATTCTCTTCTTTGTCCCAGTACGTTCCACATCAGCTCCACCGCTTCCTTTTCCACATCTCTGTCTCCTCAGGGTCTTTATGAAGAGGAAAAAGAAAAATCAGATTAAAGTTATTATGTTGTCACATCAGACTTTGAAAAGGCCCTGACAACCTACTTTCTTACTCAAGCTTCTTACTATGAGCGATGGGCTTTAAACACAACCGCAACATATTCAGCCAAAGTTCAAACTGTTTACTTCACAAGAGTGATTTCTGTATTGATGCATTTCCCCCCCCCCCCCCCCACCCACTTCAAACCAGTGAGAGGAGCTCTGACAAAAGCATACTTCCCCACACCAATCGGGATCAGTCTCTTATGTTCTGGCAGAAGAAGAATTACATATCTGTGATGCTTTTGAATGGCATCAATATAGACAAAAAAAAATAAAAAATGACTCCTTGTGGTGAATTCTACTGAAACTCACAAGACAAAGTAATACACTGGAAAATATCTTGGTTTCCTATTAAGGTCAAACAAGTTAATTTCCACTCAGTAGATGTACATAACTGCTGGTCTTTTTGTCGACATGCTGATGTTGAAATAATTTTGGTCCGATTTAAATTTCCATGTATTCATTACCAATAATGTTGCCCACCACTTCAGCCTCAATCATTTGTTACTATGACAATTCAAACAGAATCATTCTTTCTGGTTCTTCTTTCCATAATTGAATCAAGCTCTTTTCTTAATGTTCTTACAAATAATAACAAAAGCAACAGCTTCTGAAAACAAAGTGATATTTTGATTCATTAATGAGTTTCATCTCATTAAATGTAGTTTAATCTATACTTATAATGTATTATTATTACAAATGGTCTTACAAATAGTCATAGGGTGGTCTGTCGTAGGCCATGCCGCCTTGGAAATCCTCCTGCATCATGACTCCGTCCATGCCGTCCATGGGCATGTCAGCTACATACCCTCCCTGCATAGCGTAGCCCGGGAAACCAGCATCCAGCTCTGCAAGAGGTTTTTTTTACTTGTTACACACGGGACTAACAGATCGTATAACATTCAGCTTAGTCTTAGCCTAACTTAGCTACTGCTGCTGTCATGACAGTAGGAACAGCAGCACAGATAATTGTACAAGCTAGTGGAACATCATTTAACATTTTTGGCAAATGTTTTGGAGTGCAGTGATGATAGAGAGAGGAGACGTTGAGTCTCCCTGCTCTGAGAGACGACAGAAAATACCAAGGCCAAAGAAGGAGAAACGTCGAGAGAGGAAAAGGACGGGAATTAAGAGAAAGATGAAAACATAGATAAGGACACACCAGGAAGGAGATCGATGGGGAGAAAACCTTTTAGACTTTTCAATGAGGTTCAGGTAGTGATGTATTAATGGAAGGCCTGAAGTGAAACTATATATTTTGCAACCAAATGATTATAGTAAATGGAATCTGTCGGCTGCAGCAGGGAGGCAACCTGTGAGCAGATTACAGTATTTTAACACTGCGGTTGCTGTCTGTGGTGGACTGACCCAGTGCTGAGGAATGTGCCGCATGTGCACATTTTAGACATAGTTACTCACCATCTGGATAGGGTCCTTCCATGGGGATGCTGTTGTGGGCCTGCAGAGTTCACGAGAGGGGACAGGTCAAATAAAGTCAACACTTAAATAGACAGTTTGTTTATTAGTCCTTAACGCCTTATTAAAGATTATATAATCCTGGCAATGGAGGGCGCCAGACACTCACCATCTCCCAGGCAGAGGGGTCGTTTTTGAACAGAGAGTGCGTCAGCTCCACAGACACCCGCTTCTTGTAGTCGGAGTTCTTATCCTCGGAGATGCGGAAGAGCACAGCTGCAGCGTAAGTAGCTGAGGGGAAAAGAATCAGGACACATTCAGCGATGTACAGAAGCCTTCCTCTCTTTTTAACAATAATATATCAGTGTGGGTGTATTGAAAAAGAAACAAATCCAAATCCACAATTGACTCTAATGCACCAGAGGTTACCGGTTTTAAACAAATTAACAGCAAAATCATAATTTTAGTGCCCATCTCGATTACTGCATAAGTGACTTGTAGGTATTCAGGTAGTACATCAGGTACTCGCTGATGCATTATGGGTGTAGTGCATAAACAGCATCAGTTTAAAAGCTTTGACAGCATTAACATATATCTGCGTGTGTGTGAGCCTTGTCTAATTCAGACGAGGTACTTCCACATGTAAATGTAATATAAAACACATTCTTTTAAGTAGCTAAGACTGATGGTTTAAGAAACTAATAATACCACAATATAATATAACAGTAAGATAAAATAAGTTTAGAAAGTAAATAACCATAAATACCTTTATCAAAATTGTACTTTAAGCTACTTATGCACCATCTTAATTATCTTTCAGTTAGTTTGATACGACCATATGGGCTGTAAATGGAAAGTTTTCTGTAGATTGTTCTGTGTTCAATTATCAATTCATTATCTTCTAGTAAGTATTTTAATATTTCATGCAGCCAAACTTCCAACGTAGGTTTAAATTCTAATACTCTACCCTATTTAATGATTGGATTTTTTCGTTTTTACTATACGACAGTACTATATGAAATGCAGTGGAGTAAAAGTATACCGTCTCACACAATGGACATGGTTATGTAGAGGGTAGTACCTGGAAACTGCACTTACAGTAAGTACAGCACTTGAGCGAATTGACTTTGTTCCTTTCCACCCATGACTAAATGCTACATTACGGTAAGCTAACTGCGGTGCATTATCTGGGTGTCCTACCAATGCCCTCGTTGTTGGAGTGCAGCAGGTCCATCAGCGGAGCCGACGCTCCCTCGCTGTCGATGAGCTCTGCTGACGGTTTGTCCAGGGCCAGCTCGCACAGGACGCCCGCTGCCACGCGCTTCACGTTGTCCACCGGAGAGTAGAGGAGCTGGAGAGAGGGAGGAAAGAAATGAAGAAAATTATATAAACAAACATAAGGAAATTAAATCATTAAGTCAAGGATGTGAGAGAGCTTCAGTTTCCTCTGCTACCTGAACAAACAGAGGGATGGTCTGCAGGTTGGCGATCTCTGCTCTGTTGACGGGATCTCTTGCCAGGATGTGCAGAGCTCCCGTGGAGCCCTCCACAATCTCCTCCATCCTCACTCCATCCTGAAGAGCACGATGAAGAGAAGAAATGTTACGCAGGGATACAGAAATAATTCACAAATGCTAATTTCCACAATCCCTAACTTCGCTTACTTAAAATCGGTAACCACAAGCACGTACCTGGTATGTCTGTTGGGAGGATGAACCATGCTTCTGGGCATCCTGGTGGGCTTTGAGCAGCAGGTTGACCAGACGCGGGATCGCTCCAGCGTCCCTCAGAGGGGCCTGGTTCTCTGGGCACAGCGCCAGGTTGCGGATCAGGCCAACTACAGCCTTAAGGCAGAAGAGAGGATAAAAAGATAATGTCATGATACTGTTCTCTGTTACTTGTAAGCAAGTAAAACAAGACCGACAAACAACTTCAAGCAAAAACTATGAATTGATTATTTTCCTCCCCCATAAAGCCTGGTCTTGTACAACATACTGTTCCTGCTGTCATGACATTTCACGCTCTTTCAGGTTGATTGAGACGCTTTCTGCAGGACCTGCCATCCCCTCGGCCCATCTGTCTCACCATCTACCACAATCCTTATCTTATGTTCCCTCAAACCACCTGCTTTCAGTCAACCCCCCCCTCACTGAGCAATTTGACGTTGAAAATAAGTTGACTCTAGCTCTTACTTTAGCTGTATATCAGAGCTAAAGCATATAGGCAATGTTGCTCAATCAATTTCTCAGTGGGCTGCTTTCCTTTCTGGAGTCTTTTTCAACGTCTTTCGTAAACCCCATCAAAGTAGAAAAACACTCACTTCCCCTTTCTAGACTAACCTATGGGCTCAGACAAGGGTCAAAAAACCCTGTGGTTGCAAATCAGTCTTTGCAAACCAGTGAGGAAAAAAAAAAACTGCATGAACAATTAGGTTAATCATTATAATTTTAAATCGAATTGACCCTCATTTGAGCCCATTCTATCCCCTCCATCCTTCCCTTGTGAACCTTACCTTGATGACGGGCCAGTAGTAGGGTTGGTTGAGCAGCTTGACGATGGCGGGGATGCCGTAGTGTCTCCTCACGGCATTCTGCCCCATCTCAGCCTGCTGGTGGCGCGAGGTCAGGTGGCGCAGAGCGCAAACGGCAGGTTCAGTCACATCCTCCTTCTCACTGGCACGCAGTATGGCGTGGATCAGCGCCTCTATACCGTTGCCCTGGGTGACCAGAGTTTTATTGTGGGCATTGTTGCACGTGAGATTCGACAGGATGCCGGTGGCGCAAGTGAGCATGTTGAGGTCGTCTGAACCGAGCAGGCCCACCAGCACCTGCAGGAGGCTGTCCATACCGTCCTGGAAACCCGGAAGAGAACAATTTCAGTAAAGTTCCTCATGTGTCGAATTATGAGGAATGCACAGATTTTCAAGAAGAGGAGAAGAAGCGAGTGTGGACACAGACCTGCTTGGTGGCAGCATCAGACAGGTTCCTGAGCGTCCACAGAGAGTTCTGCATCAGACGCTGGCTGGAGCCTGTGAGGTGTTGACCCAGAGCCTGCATCCCACCTGCAGAGAGAAGTCGGATCACTCAACATCGCAGTAATTGTGCTGTCATGTAGCGCTGCGGCTGACAAGAAGCCAATAGCCACAGCTCAGGCTGACACACCTGTAGGACTACCTTGAACACACACACACAGAGAACATGCATTACATACCAGCCTCTACAATGGCGAGTTTGTTGCTGGGGCACACCGAGAGGACTTTGAGCACACGGCTTGTGGTCCACAGCAGCTTCTCATAGCTGTTGTTTCTCATGATGTGAACGAGACCCTCTGGACCCCCGTTGGAAAGGATGATCAGCTGTGAAAGAGACGGACTGTGTGAGTATACAAAGTGCTGACGGCGTGAAAATAATTTAACACTCAGGATCCCTTTGTAAAGGAATTCATTAACGGTTTACAACGCACAAATCTTACAACGCTGCGACATGTCCCGGCAGGGCAACACCAGTTAATTCTCAACCATTTTACCACTCAACAAGTAACCACACCCATACCCTCACTGTGATAGCACCTGAACAACTCTGTTCACATGCCACACCCAAAACAAAAACGCACACAACACGGCACGACAGTCTCAAATTACAGTACAGTACAATTGCACACAAACCTTGCTCTCCTGGTTGCCATAAGACAGCAGCTGCAGACAGTCTGTGGTGATGGCCAGGAACTTGGGGTTGCTCTTCTTCAGCAGGGGAACCATCTTCTGCAGGCCGTCAGCCAGACGAACGGCCATCTTAGCTCCTTCCTGGTGCAGCAGCAGGTTGTGGAGCGTGGTGATGGCGTAGAAGAGCACGGACTCCATGGGAGAGCTGTGGGAGAGAAACGGGTTAAGAGGGGATCACAAAATAACGGCACAAACAGTTGCCATACGTTAATGGAAAATGTCCTCACTGTTAGATTAAAATATCACTTGAAATGTCCCGAGTGATACTTCTGTTTTTTTGTCTTTCAAAAAGGATTCGACGCGGGACTTGAAATGCAAATGACATTGACTAAAAGGTGTTTTCTAAGACGGGTATATTTTCCCTTTCATACCTACATATAACAAAGATTCCATTTTCCCAACAAATGCAAACAACAACGAGGATCAAAGTCCTAAGTGGCTGAAGTCAAATAACGTCTTCTCTCTTTCTCCTCGTCTGTACCTGAGCATGCGGACCAAAGCAGGGATGCCTCCAGACTTGAAGATGGAGAGCAGGCCCTCTCTCTGGTGGGACAGGTTGTGGAGGATGCTGGCCGTGGCCCGCGCCGTCTCCATGTCGCTCGTGTTCTGCATCGCCCGCACCACCGCTGCCACCATCTGAGGGGACTGCATCAGCGCACGCCGGGACGCCTCCTTTTTGGTAAGCTGGTTGACAATCTGTGCTGCCTTGCCGACCACCACCTGATGAGAGAAGAAGAGTTCAGTTTTACTGGTGGAAAATGATATATACACACATGAAAGTGACTACCTGGTTTTAATGCTACTTCTATATAGAGTGTGGTATTTAGGATGTTCCAAGTTCTACATGGCAGCTTCAAACTTGTCCGCCCAACTGTTCAAATGACATTAAACATAGAAAAGCAGCACTTTCGAAAAGCTGGAACTGGGAAGTGACATTTTTTTAGTGCTGGGCAACGATTACAATTTTTAAATCGGGATTAATCGCATTGTTATGCACAAAATTCAATAGTTAATTAAAAAGTAGTGTATTGCGTACTTTTATTTTAAAAGTACTGCTATATGAACAAAAGTGCAATAACATTTGGTTTGCAAACACTTTAAACAAATAAGGTGCTTTTTAACAGCAGTATTCCCTTTACACAGTAGCAGTTAAAATACAGTTATAATGATTCTGATAATAGATATTCAGCCGGTGTTCACAACTTTATCTTCATGTGTGTAAGAGATGCAATTTGAAATATACTTCTTGAAAACTGCAAACCTATCTACGTCATGTTTTTATGTTTGTTAAATTCTCAGTAGCGATAACTAAATGATATGCTCATTATACATATTCCAAACAAAACAACTTTAAAAACTCTAATAAAATAATTTAAATTAATAATTTCTTTTTTTGGTCAGACACGTATGCCACGCTGATTACCGTAATATGTGTGGTATTTCTTATAAATGTACGTTGGTACATAGGAGGGTGATAAGAAGCTGTACATGGAGGGACTTAGGACCCAGGGGAATGTAGGTGAAGGAAACAGGAAGAGACGCCACACAAACAGCTGTTCACCGCTCGCTGTCTGCAGGTAGGTTCTTGTGTTAAAAATGTCCGCTTAATAATAATAAAAAAAAACTGTTAACGCGCAATAAAATAATTGTAGCCGTTAATTAATTAATGCGTTAATGCGATAATAACACGTTAACTTGCCTAGCACTACATTTTTTACTTGATAAACTTTAAATGGATTATCATAATTGAAGGAATAGTTATGCATATTATGGTATGTGCAACAGTAAGACATTCAAGTCAATATAGTTATCTCATAAGACCCTTGTATTGACCAAAATACGGCGCTAATTCCAGACTGTGTGCGTTTGTGTGCGCGGACATCGATTCTGCGTTCATCACCTGGTCTTCATCGTTGAGCAGTTTGGTGAGCTCAGGCACGGCGCGTGAGGCCAGCTCTGCGTCATCCTGGTAGTTGATCAGATGGACGATGGCGGTCTTGAGCATCTGGGAGGGCTCTGCCAGCCGCTGGACGTTGGTCATCTGGGACGGGTCCAACTGAGTTGACGCAAATGTGGTGGTTGTCTCCAGCGTCTCTGGGAACATCGCGGCCCGCACCCGCTGGGCTCTGGTGGAGTGGGCATCCAGGTCTACCGAGAAATGATGACGATGATATCACAGGCCACATGTAATAAAGGCAAGGCCTACAGTATATGCACATTGGCTGGTTTGGCCGGTGCTCGTCGTCTTACCAGGATGTTCCGTTGTGACAGTGGTGGTCCTGGTGTAGTGCTTGGAGGTGGTGAAGTCACCGTCGTCGTCTCTGACTGTGGTGGCTCCAGACTGGATGCCCGAGTCTAGGCCATACATCGTCTCCTGCCACTTTTCCACCTTCACCATGCCACTGTCCACTTCACCTCCTGCCAAGCACAAACAGAGGAATTATGGGACGTCACAAACGTTGGACCAAAGTGATTTATTAACAAGTTGACAAGTTGCCAGTGGACCAGTGTTTGACTTCTATGACACGTAAAAAAGGAACCCTTTTACGGAAGTAACCTTTAGTTGTTGAATGTATGGCAACATAACCAACACATTGTTGGAAGTAGGAAAGGTAATGATCATATAAACGGTCTCCTTTTAAAGTACTGCTGAATGAGGTGATGAATACAAAAGTGAACTTGAAAATGCAGAAGCTAAAAAATGAAAACAACACACACTGGACTCCAGATGAAAAATAGCCTCTTGGCTAACTCTGGCGCATCGACAGTGATGATTTATTAATGTGCACTGTCCCTACCAAATACAACCAATACAAAAAAACAACATAAAAATCACTATATTTGTAAAATAGTTTGTAGCAAGAGTAAATAGAATATGATAGTGAAATACATAAAACATTTCAAAAACAAGAGCTGAATTGTGAATTACTTACTGCGCATTTCCATCCTTGCCTCCTGTTATCAAAACAACGATGGAGCAAACCTAAAAAACACAAAACAAAGTCAAGATTTCCAATATGTCTTCCGCTATAATGATGGCGATAAACTTCACAACATGAATTAATATGCCAGGGAGGCGTCTGCTCCCTCCCATACAGTTTTTATATGCAACCAGAGTACGACAGTTCACAAGATGACCCCCCCCCCCACCCCTCCCAGCCGTGCACCCTGGCCGGAAAATGACAACACAGAGCAGCAGCAGAGGCTCATGGGGGAGGGAGGGCAAAGAGACAGCTGTAAGTCAGGAATGCTAGCCCGCACAAGTGACCTTTCACCCTGGGCCTCCGCCCATACCGCTGTGGGAGCAGTCTGCTGCTGACGCATGGCAATCAGCAACCTGCTCGTCAGGTTTCGACGCCACTGGGGGAATGCGTGTGTGTGTGTGCACAGACAGTGAGCATACGTACTTCTTTTCACACACTACACCTCTTTAAAAAAAAAAAAAAAAAAAAAACGCCTGCTACTTGACTTGACTTTTTTTTCTTCTTTCAACTACTAAGACCTACTTGCCTTCCGGGTCTCATTAAATATGTTTCTAGTAATCGGCCATCTTGAGGCATCTTGTGTTTTATCTTATCAGGGCTCCAGATTGCGTAACTGCCATGCTACTTGTGCAAGTTTGCTCTACAACCTCCTACATTATGATAAAAATAAATCATCTTGGTACATTTACTGAGGTATTTTCAATCCTCGCATAAGACATCTTACTGTATCTCATAGTAAAACATGTCTACACTGGTCTACTGTGCTTGAACATTGCTGGGTTGTACATGTGAATCACAGAAAATTCTAACAATTATTTATGAAGATAAAAGCAAGCATGTATTACTTCCTGTCAAAAACAATAATACGTCTCAAATATTAAATTGAATATTCATGAAATGCTCCAACTGTAACTAAATGTGATGGCCAGGTTTCTTTTGAACACAATTCCCTCATCTCATATTCTAATTTGCAACCTTATAATGAAGACTACAATATCGTCCATCCTTCAAGACTTCCTTGTTATGTTCTGACTATGCATGGATGTTTTCCATCTCCGCGTGTCTGCCGCTCCCACCACAGAAACCCTCACTGAAAAATCTGCAGTTAACCGACATATGACCGACACAATGCGTTCACTGTGTTGGTCAAAAGTGTTTTCAGATGTTTGACGGTTACTGACAGGATTCTTTGCAGGAGTGCATTGTGCTTTTGTGTGCATGTACTGTACATGTAAGAGTGTGGTTGCTGATTTCTGCAGGCTCTGTAGATGCACTTCTGATCAACAGATAAAGGATTAGACTGAAAAAAAATATTGCCATTGACATCTGGTTATAGCTTAAAATGATTCCATGCAATAGGCACCTACATTTATCTTCCGTCTTTACAACTAATAAAACAAGTCGGGCTGAAAGTCAAAGTCAAGCTGCTGTGTCGGCACAAAATTAGCTATAATAAACCCCTAAATTACCACCTTTACCTCTACTTACATTCAAATTCACGCAACACATTCATACTTGCAGAACTTAACAATCTAGTGAGTGCTGCAGAGTTGATTGATGGGTTTGAAGGAAAGGAATTTGTGCAAATACTGGAGCTGTTCATGATGTAAAGCACCCCTCCCTCATCTTTTTGCCCCCCGGCTTTGCATAAGGATGTGTCCTGTTATGTTTCAGTCCCTCGGCCCCCTTTTTCTTGCCCAGGCATCATACTGTGTACATAGTTGTGTATCAGTGTAACTTCCACAAGAGGTTTTGTTTTCCATTACAGTTTGTATGAAAATCTGACAACAGTGTGTGAGTGTGTGTGTGTGTGTGTGTGTGTATATACGGCATGTTCTTCATTAGTCTGTCCTCAGTTTTGTCTCTTGACTTTAATGGGCTGGTAACTCACATGCAAGTCCCCACTCGTTTGTTTTTTTGCACCTGCATGTGCTCACAATGCGTTCACCTAAACCCGATGTTCTTGTAACGGTCCCAACACGCCCCTCTATCTCACCGTCACATGGGAGCAGCAGCTCAGCGAGTTTCAGCCGTAGTCGGTCTGGTACAAGATCCTGCAGGACCGGTGCCCTGAGGACTGTCTGTGCTTGCAGCTACATGCTGCCTTACACTTACTGCACTGACTCATGGGACAGAAACTATGCTTAAAATCCCTGTGTATTCCTACCGTTCTAACTGAAGGTGTGGCCTTTTTTAAACAAGGGCTGCTCCGTGAAGATGGTAGGCAACTCCTGACTATCTACCCATTGATCAATATGGCAAGAAATCTGACAGACCCCAGATTTAAGTTCTGTCTATTACCAAAGTCTTGAAAAAAAGTTAAAAAACATTTGATTGATCCACTGCTGGAGGCAGAGATACAACGGATATAAAACAGAGCCCGTTTGACTTTTTGTTTTAAGCAGAACTAAGCAGTCCACACACAACTTTCCTGTTCTCTGTAAATCAGGGAGAGTGTTTGTGTAAGTCTTTGTTTTCCTGGGCGAGGCAGCGGGTTCAGCCAACTGTTGCAATGCTGCGACACGCCCCGAGTATCTCCTAGGTTACCAAAACCCTGCTCAGGCACTGTGGGGGTTTTATCCACCGACCCATCGGATGTTTGAAGCTACGCTCGCTTGTTTGCTGATAAGTGCGGTTCTTTTCTTGGGTTTTCTCATTAATTTGTTTGTTGACTGTGGTCCAAGCCAAGAAAACCCAAGCAAACCATTCAAAGTTTAGATTTAAAACATGTCGCAAAGTAGAAATTAAAGCCAAGCAAAAAAACAAAACCTTAAACTTTTATTTTTTTACATTATGGCGATAGTAAAACCGAGTGGCGAGGCTTATCTGGTGATCCCTCCCCCGTTGTTCATTGTCGAGTGAAAGCCGTTGGTTGCATTGTGTATTTCTGACTGGACTTTGCTCTCTTCCAGTTAATGAGTGATGCATCCTTTCACTCTGTGTACCTTGCTCCACCATCGTCTTTACCGCCATCCACCCAAACAGAACATGGAGGCCACACTTTTTACTCAAGACAGCCACGTCTCGCACCCATCACTTCCTGCTATCTTGTGAAGCAACAGCCTCTGTGGATGAGTTCATTTAGGCGACTTAAAAACCCCTGCACTGTAAAAACAAGGACTGCGTACCAGTGAACGAGTTGCAACAGAGTAGCGGAGATGGTGACTGTTCGGCACCCGATGGTGAAACGCTGGTGTGACATTCCACACTATCGTAGTGAATTCAGTCCGGTGTCGAAGCTTCTCAGTGACTCACTCATACATGGCTGAAACTAACAGACACTATAAAGGGTATGGCTGCTGAGACAATAGATTAGTAACCCCCCCCCCCACACACACACACACATATTTGACAGGGAGTGTCTCCCCAGCAGTGACAGGCTCTGTACAAGGGTGTGGCAGCACAGCGTGTGGGTGAATGAGTTAACTGGGTGAGGCTGAATACACCTTATTGCTAAAGGGGCTAAACTGACACTTTATTCTCTGCATTAAATCATTGCCTTAATTAACACGGCATGTGACAAACTCCGTATCGAACTGGAAAACATTCCAGTGCTCCAGATTTTTGACTTGGCTGGCCTAAGCTCCCCTTTGTATCACAGCAGGAATGAATCAGGTCAGGGAAGAGGCCCAGGGGGCTGGAGATGTACTCCGGTCGTATTCCAGAGGCTCCTAACGTACATTTCAGAGTTTGCAGTGATTTGTTGTTTAGTCTCATGTCTGTTTGGCATGCAGCGGTGTAAATAACATGCCACCAAGCTTGTGCTGTGTGCTCTTTTGGGCTTTTACATGCCTGCTTGAGAAGATGAAGCTTGCCAAATTAGTGTTACGTCATATTTGACATTTTTGGAAACGCGCTTATCGCCTTCTTGCCAAGAGTTAGATGAGATACCACCCTCATGTCTGTCAATTAAATATGAAACTAGAGCAAGCAGCCAGTTAGCTTAGCATAAAGACTTGAAACAGGAGGTAGCCTGGCTCTGTCCAAAGATGACAAGATACATCTACAAGTGCAGTAACTCTAAAGACTAACACAAACACATAACCACCTGTACAACTACAACCAAGTCTTTTTTTACAATAAACTAAACTAAGCTAGCTTCCCGTTTATCGCACAGACATGAGACTGACATCAATCAGTTAACTCTCGGCAAGAAAAATGTCAATCTATCCCTTTAATTCACGTCTCAAAAAACAAACAAAATGTATCTTTTGTTTATGTTAATTGCAAAGTCTCATGGTTGTCCTCATCTGGTGCTCTGTGATTTCTAACAAGCTTGCTAATGTCATGTTTAGGCTGAAATGCAAATAAAGCAGATTATGTTACCACACATCTGTAAATCGTGGTGCACCATCTGCACAGATCAACTGTTTGACATGTAGGCTCTGCACACGCACATGCCGCCTTTCACATGCATGTCCCCTGACATGCGACTCACACTCCTCTTTACTATTTGACCATTTCCCAGATGCCTTTAACACATCACCCTGCACTCACACAGCACAATCCTCCTGACACAGTAAATGACCAGCAGAGCCAGTTGAGTTGGGGTTCAGCTGTCCCAATGGGATACAGCTCAACACCCCCCCCCCCCACCAACTAACCTTCCTGGTCCCCACACACACTCGTCCAACGATAGCCGTTATGGCACTGTAATGGAGGCAGCAGAGGCCAACAGGATGGTTGTTTGTTATAAATCAATAAGAGAGGATGTGAAGTGGTGCACAGCTAATGGATTTATTGTGGTGGGTGACAGGAAGTGGTGGTCAACATTATTTGACTCACCAACTGCTGGGCTGTCTGGACAGAGAGGGCCAGTTGATTTACTTTCACTGAACTGTTTCTTCATACTTTTAGACACAAAACTATGGTGACAAAACTGCTGCAGGCTGTTATCACGCCATGTACCAAGTTCAGGGAGAACACAACTTCATGTTCACATTTTGGAACCAGGGCATTTCGTCAATTCACTGTAACAGGCAGATGATAAAATCCAGACCATAGCAACGCCAGCACGCCAAGAGCCCCACGGAGGAAAGAACAGACAATGAGATACTGCTGGTGAGCAACTTGAGCAACACACAAACTGACTCTGTCTAAATGTGGCCGACGCAGCACAGTGCACTCCCCTTCTTAGCCTGAACTGGAAACATTCCCAACAACACAGTCAACCACAGTCAGCATGCCAATGAAGAAAGTAAGCAGCAGAATGGATAATGGCCTTAGATCTGTCAGTTGATTCACTGCAGCTACTTTAATGAGTTGAATTAAGCCAGTGGATGCAGTATGGTGGCTGGAAACTGGTTGTTTACTCCCTGTGGGATCTCGCTGTGAATCAAAAGGAAATGTGAGCCGTCTCGGAGGAGGTGCCTTTAGTGCAGCGCAGGATCAGATTACACAAAGCTGACGAAGGAGGAGGGAACGGGTACAAAAGGGGTGTACCCCTGTGTGACAATAAACCCTCATTTGAAAGGCCCACGAAGTTAACCACACTGTGTCAATCGCATTGAGGGAGATACACACAGAATGTCCAAAGATTGTCTTCCATAATCATCAAGATATGGCTGGAATTAATTTTACTTTCTAGAAAATTAAATCCAGTATTTGGACCCCTGAAGCCCAGTTGCTTGAAAAAAAAGATTCTGTCTTTGGACTACAGTAAGCAGGATGTGCTCCTCTCCATGTTGTTTAGTTGGCGGTAGGAAGGAAGAGGATGAACCAAGTCTCCGATACGGCACAGAGAGCCTCTGTGCTACTTTGTTTGGGGTAGAGAGGACAAGATTGGCCACATTGCAGTCACAGTGAAAAGGAAACCGGGTTTCAAGTGTCCCCACTGGATGCGACCAAAAAGACTGAAGCACATCAAGATGTCTCTGTGTGTTCACTGGCCAACTTTGGTGGCTGCATCTAAAAGCCTGTTTAAAGGCCTGACGGGGAGTTTTTTTTTTTTTTTTTTTTTTCTTGAACTGCCACGCATCGGTGTACGGCTGAGCACTGAGGCGATGTGACAGATGATTAATTTTTCAGGGAGATTAGAGGCACGAGGGAGAGGGAGGGGGTGCTTTGGAGAGCAGGGCAAAAGTCTAAAGGGACCTTAAAGAATAAAAACGCTGCGCTGGAACCAGTTCAAGTTCAGTTTGTTCTTCTTTAAGAAAACAAAAGAAAAACATAAAATCTGAATATTTTAAGAGTGAAAAATAGCATTATAAAAAATGCAGTGACTTATTCTGAAAACAGTCCTGGCATTTGTTTTATTAACCGCCAAAATGTCAACATTTAAGGAACAAAGAAGACAGAAAGGAGGAGGAACAGCCCTGACTGTCTGAAAACCCCCTCCATGCATTTTTCCGTTCATCCAGTGTTTTGTAAAGTATGCACAGGCCCCAGGGTCGCACAACTTTATCAACCCAGGAGAGCTTAAAAATCCTTCAAAAGAAAAAAAAAAAACTGAGTTATGAGATTTTCACGCAACAGTGATTGACCACATGCACAAATAACTTCCTTGTGAGATGTTGACGTTCTTCATGTTGCACATCTAACAACTTTCTGTTTCAACCACACCCTTGCTGTCATCACATTCCTCAATCTCTCACAGCAGCGTGATTAAGGGACAGGGAGGAGGAGGAGGGAAAACAGACACCACAGGACTCATCAGAGTCACTATGCTGAGAAGTAGAACTCAGCCAACGCATCCAACTGTGCAAACTTTGTCTTTTGAGTCAGTGCTGCAATCTAGTTTCCTCCCTCCCTGCTTGGATACGCAGTCAGTAATGAAAAATAAATGATCAAGAGGTAATGTATTCATGAAGAAAACAGTAGGGTTCAGCTATTTCCAGCGTGCTGTTGGACTGATGCATGGGTGTCTTTGAAAGGCGTTGACGTGAAACTTGGCAGACATTCATATAGCTCCTAAGTGCGTGTGATGGGAAGAAACAGCCATTAGGCCTTTGACATTTTAAGTAAGGGACACTTTACTGTCCTTGTTTTATCCAACCAAGAGAACTGTTGAAGGTAAATTATTCATTCCAGTGACGGTCATGGTTAGGGTTCAGCTGGGCAGTGCCAGCCTTACTTGCTCAGCATTAAACCATTGTGCTCCGCTAGAAGCTTCTGGTTTGATTTTTCATCCGCGACAGCTATAATCGTTTTTCATGAATGGATGTTTTCGGCAGTCCGGCCAATTATATAATTACCGTATTTATCCTAAACCGATAGACTCAAACATTTTTTTTGGGCTTGATTGATTTAGTCCCTTCTCTGGAAATCTAGTGTTCAGGTGCACCTGCTGGGTTTACCTGCATAGATTAAAAAGGGAAGCCACGTTCTTTGGTCAGAGACGATGATCATAGTGAAGCGCTGGGTGTCTACGGGGTTCGGCGACGGCATTGTCTAAAGAAGATTTCCTCTACAGCCTGTGGAAGTTGACCCCGTGGAGCTTTCGATGCGGTCACACCACAAAGACCCCTTTCTTAGCTGATGGAAAACTTTATATCTCTCTGCGCCCCCTTCTCCATGGGAACAGTAAAACACAGAGGCAGGGTGCTGTGCAAACACAGAGCGGGTCACACGACGAGTGGCTGTAACCGAGCCCCTGGAAAGTACTCAGCCGGGCACCACTGAACAGACGCAGAGACGAGGCAAGAAAGTGAATCCATAGAAAAAGAAATCCTTTACGCTAAACAAAGAGGTTAGGATGTGTGACATATACAGTATTTCCCTTTGCAAAGTGTAGACCTATTTATATACTGGAGGATCTCCTGGCCTCTTGCTTTGCTAATGTAGGACAGTATCAGGGAATTAAGCAAGGGGGGGGGGGGGATTAGCACCGTGCCACCACAGCTGTAGCTGCAAAATCTACAGTAAGTCGCCCCCCCCCCCCAACCCCCTGTCGCCGTCCCCCCACCCTCTTCCCCGAGGGCAGACAGGAACAGCTTTCCAACCAGGGTGCTGTCTGCTGCTGCACTACTTGATGACACAGACCCAGGGAGGCAGAAAGCATCGCCATGCTGTCCCATTCAACCGCCTCAGCTGGACGCGTTGGTCTAGGAACAAGTAGGACGCAAAAAGTTGTTTAGCACTATTCTCTGTGCTTTTTGATGGCGCTACTTGCTGATACTTCAAATAAGAAGACAACAACAGATTTAGTGTCGGCAGCGGAGGACACCGCAAATGACATAATCGCATAAGAAAGCGGATAAGACAAAAGGTAATTTAAAATCGGTGCCGATTTCAGTGGATTGACTTGCTCTCTTCTGTGGAAATGTAATAAAAGAAATGTGTGCTCATGCGGCCAATAAGCAGGATTGAAAACCTGCCGTCCTGTCAAGTCTGGAGCATGTTCAAACTAAGGTTATGACCTCATGGAAGATATGGCAACACCTGGAGACATCACCGCTGGCATGAACAGCAGTGTGGGAGTGGATGGGCGCTATAGAAACAGCACAACACATTTTAGGGATATGATTCAATAGTCAATGTCACACATTACAGATGTGTGTGCGACGGGGATCTTACTCACCCATGTCCAATTAGCTCATTGCAGTATTTACTGTTGTTTGAGCTCAAACATTTTAATTCAGGGCCGCAACTAACAATTACTTTATAATTGTCAATGAATCTGCTGGTCAACTTCTTGATTAACGGTTGGTTAATTAAGATTTCACAAAACGGTGTCGTTGACCTCATCAAACACTCACAAACCCAAATGGCCTATATTCTGCTGAGGACCAAATAAAAAAAAACCGAAAACTTTATATCAGAGATTGGATAATTTTAGGCAGCTTTACTTAAAAAAATGACTTAAATTATTAATCGATTATAGAAAATAGCTGCTATTTAACTTTCTGTGGACAATCAATGAATCGCCTCAGTTTTAATTAAGTTTATATTTAATGAGTTAGACGGAAAGATAAATGCTTTGTGGTTGCCAACGTGTTAGACCCTAATTGTCCGTAAAATGCTATGCGTGGGATCATCACCGATACACATTCTGTAACCTCGTACTTTCTACAGAAAGGTATTTTTTAAAGAAAGCCCCTTTCTCTTCACCTGCCTCTCTCCCCCGCAGACACAGGCGCGTACGTGCGCGCGCGCATACTTGGTCACCACCAATGACACTGTAGGACACTATTGACAAGTGACGTCAAGTTGATTGATCGATACTGGGGCCAAAAGTATCGATATGACTAGTCAGAACGGGCTCTTTGACTCTTTGAACAGTAAAAAAAAAAAAAATGTATTTAAACGTAAGAAAGGAAACTTTTGGGGCCTGGAGAGCTCGCGCTTCACTCCGAAACAGCAGGCAGTTTGAGGCATGCGGAAATGAACTCCAAATACGAGGCTGGATTCACTCCCAGGTAAGCGGAGATGAAAATGAGCCCAAACATTTACCCACATGAACATACACGCTAATAGAGAAAGCAGGATAGCGACTACTGTGCGCACAAATACTGAGAAAAAAAAACAACACCCGTCGGTGACAAAGACACTGAGCAGTTTGGAGAAAGTGAACATATACATGCATTGAGTCTTACCTGTCGAAACACAACGAAGCGTTTTAGATTATTCCAGATCAGCGTTGTGTTCTCCTGGAGGGGACAATTCTCTGTTTTTCTCCTCACTTCACTTCACTTTCTCCGCTGCTGCTCCTGCTGCTGGCCGACAATCCACTGAACAAAAACGGAGTAAAAGAAGCGTCACCTCAGCCCAGACTCCGCCTCCCTCCCCCGGACCCCACCCTGCCTCCGCTCAGCGCACTGCTCCCAGCGTCACAGCTTCATTTATTGTCCTTCAAATAAACAGCGAGTTGAAGTTTACTTCTTAAGAATTGCCTTTGGCAACATTGATTATTGTGGCCTAATGTTGTAGTGAATAAATAAAAAAGAAGATGATATCAAAGGACCATACTAATAGGTTTATCATATTACCACAAGAGTGAACTTCTCATTTAAAACGTTGTCAATCGTGTCTTAAATGTTTTTACATTTATAGGCTACATTTACATGATTGTAAACAATGTGGGCTATAGAAAGCTCTATAGAAACAGACCTTTGACTAACAAGACCTATTTGTCTAATTACAGTAAACCATACAACACAGTTGAAGTTTAAAGTGGTGTATAAAATATTTTGAGTGGCTCGAGCAGCTTATATTACTGTTATTGTGCTCTTGTTTTCATTCGTTTTTGTTAAGGACTACAACGACGCCGTGTGCTATCAACCGATTCGTGCACCTGTGTGACGACGTGACCACACCTTGATTACAACACGAAACCAGACGACAACATGAGTCACTGCAGCCAGGAAACGATACGCCTCGCGCTATTTACAGAGAGAGTGATAGTTCTTGTGAATGTGTTCTGCCTTGTCTGACAGTAGTTTCTTTGGAGGTGTTAGTGGGGAGGGAGAGAAAGGGAGAGAAAGGGAGACATGACAGGAGATTTGTATGACATGAACAGATAGATCCTACTTTTTTTTTTTTTTTACCATTTTAAGCAATAATTATTATAAATACATTTAATCATTTTACCAGTTGCTTCTGTAAAATTGGATTGTAAAATCAGTAAAATTACAAAAATAAAAGTGACTACAACTAGCAAATCATTTTCAATATCGACCATTCTGCAGATTAATTTTGATTAATCAGTCAATCGCTCGGTCTATTAACCATTGTAATTCATCATTGATTGATTAATTGAATCATTAACATATTTAAAATGCTCCTATCAGAAGTCCAAAACCTTGAAATCTTTAGTTTACTGTTATGGAAAAGCAAATATCAACATTTGGACACACTGGATTCAGGGAACTTTTGCTTAAAATTATTCAATACAATTTGTATTAATATGACTGTGATTTAAATTTCTGTAAATATGATACTAATACTCAATTAATCAACTAATCTTTATCAGCTCCAAAAACTTGTGACTGCCAGGTTTACTTATTTTAAAGCATTTGGTGAAAACACGTGAGTCAGAGTATATTCATATTATAAAGATGTGTAAGGAAACCCAAATATGTGGAAATTAGGTTTCCATTGAATGCATATTGAAAGTTCAGAGAGGTCCCACAATTGAGGATAAATTGATTTTAACACTACAACTTGTCCATTAGATCTGTAGGGGGCTGACTGTGAATGTGCCGGAGCACCACTGTGACCATGTCAGTGCACAGTACAATAAAGAAATTCATAATAATAATGTGATTAAAAAACACTACATGCTGCAACAGATCAGTTTTTACTGTTGATTCATTTTAGACTTGTAAAGGTGGGGAAAATGAAATCTCTCCACCTATAGATACTGATGGTGCAGTGCAATGTGTCTAGCTCTGTGACACACTCAGACTGCATGATAGACGCAGATAGGTCAGGCTGTATACTATGGCCTGCCACGGGGCATGTTGTCATGGCTCTCTCCTTTGTGGTCATAGTGACAGTCATCATCTGTGCCTCGTAGAATGAAAGAGACAGGGACATAGGAGGCACATGGCATGCTTGGCCACTGCTGGTTATATAGGCCATTATATTTGTCCGAGTGAATGTGTGGACTGACAGCCTTCTCTTTAAAAATAGCTTCAGGCCCAATCGACATTCTTGGGTTATCATGAGTTGCTTGAGGGGCTTAATGTTTATTGGACCGGTCGTTGAATTGGACAGTAGCTGCATAACTTCATACTCTCAGAGCTGTTACTCGCCCTCGTATGTTGCATGTCTTTGACTTGTTTTGGCTTTCTCCGATATCCCTGGACAGGGCAGCGGTGACATGAATGGAGCCATTGTTCTGAACACAGCAGCCTCTTTATTTAGAAAATCAGCCAGGAATTAAAAGAGTGGGATACATGCGGGTCGACTCTGCCAAAGACACCTGTGCTTCAAGCACTAATTCAATATTCAGCTTTTGATTCATTTTATAAAACCGATGTAGAAATATTCTCTCTCACTGAGAATAAGTTAGAGGCTGCTTGCTTACACTCATGAACTAATGTATAGGAAGTTCTCCTAATGTTGTCTTTCTGTCTCTGTAATATGCCAGATCAAAGATATATTTACAAAGTCAGACAGTTTTCTGAAGATCCTGTGGGCAGGGGGTAAAAAAAAGAGCAGCCCTGAGTCCGGTCTTGCCCTGTAACCGCCCAGCAAACACACCATGAATCTCACCAGACGCTTGGATCTGTCTTTTACTCCAAGGGCAGGACACGCTGATATGATGTCCCTGCTTTACAATACTCGCCTGTTTCTCTCTCTCTCTGGTCCTCTGCGTCTCACCCCACAGGAAATGGCCCCATTGTCCTTGGGAGAGGAAGTGGCCTGGAGCAGACCACTGGATTGATGGAGACTCTGGTAAATTATTAATCACGCCTTATGCAGATACTGTAGCGTTGGCTGACCACGGAGGAATGTTTTGGGACAATGGACAGTAGAGCTGCATTTGACCACCTGTACCGGGAGAGTTACTCTGGTACTTTGAGTATAAAGACACGCTGAAGTGGCTGCAGCATTTACTGACTTAGATATGTGTAAAAAGGAAGCAAGGACATGAAGTAGCACAAAAAACTTGAATCCAAGAGTCGCAGGATTTGCCAAAACTAGAAAGACGCTGAGCTTGACAACACATTTTTGATCTTAAAAACATCAGTTGTCAAAACAAACTCCACTCAACGTTCACTTACTCGCTTCTTCTGGAGCTTTTGACCTTATCCCACAGTCTTCAGGAGTTTGCTCACCTCTTATGGAACTGAAGAAACACTTCAAGGATTTCTTGTCCATGCTGGTTTAAAAGTTTAGCTTAGAATTAGCAAACAAAAAGGTCCTCTTACTTATTCACTTTTTTTTTGTCAAATGCAGAGAAGCATTTAAGTCTGTGGTATATACAGCTTTTTTTTAACTCCATGAGACAGCTTCATCAACCTAATTGTACATTTATATTAAAAGGATTCAATGAAGATATCCACACAAAAAAACACATAATTGAGCAAGAGATCTTAGAACCAGATGTTAATGACAACAAACTGTCTGTTCATTCAGACATTTTACCACTAGAGGTAGACAGAGACCCACACAATCACAACGTCATCTCAATTCCACTTAAAGGCCCAATCCCAATTTCCACACTCACAGACTTTGACACGCGTTCCTGCAAAGTCCCTGAGGGTTCAGGGTTCAAGGCTTTAGGGGGGACATTGGGATTGGGCCAAAGAGACCGGAGACATTTGTTGAGGTCGGATCAGACGTCTGTCAGTTTCTGTGTGTGAAAGTCTGAGGGTGCTGCAGCATGTCTGTGCACATTCTCAGGCGGGCTTGGTGGTTGGCTCCCAGGGTTAAAATAGCTCGGCGTTTGGTCCAGTCACATGTTGACGTCCTTTCTAGTTTAGGAAATTAAGAGAGGCAGCTGAAAATAACCACAGATGTTCATTTAATGGTACTTATAACAATCAGACAGATGTTAAGCTTGGAAAGCTTGTTGTTGTTGGTGGTTGCAAGTGCATCTGCTTGATATACATGAGTATATCATAAACACTTCTATCTGTTACAGGTATTGCATCTTCTAAATGTTGGCTAATCTTTGTTTACTTATTAGCAGTGCAGCCCTCCATCTGCTTATAGTGTCTATGTATTTCTACAGCATCACCTGTCACACACTCTGTCAGATTGGACACTATAAATATCAACAGGGTGTGAAAATACTTTGCATGTCACCAGTTGTTGATAAAGAGCCTTGCTTAATCTCCCTATGAGTCCATCAGCCTCTCGTATACAGAAGAAAGAAATCTCTGACTGCAAACCTGAACACTATTGCCATTTTTTTGTGGACTTAGACAGTCTCAGTGGTCCAGTCCCCTAAAAACAACAACAATAATGTGTCATAAATGATTTACCTCTAGCACAATTTAATGTTGTGGCTGAAAAAAAAAGGGTTTCATAGAAGAACTACATGTCCCATGATGCCTCGCTTTCAAGATGACCAAACGGAACACGGAGCGGACCAGACAGCTGAGTTTCGAGTTTGCTGAGGGAAACTGAAACACCGACTACGACCTTGACTGGACACGAATGAAATGAGCATGTAAGTTGAATCTGTTCCCGTTTCACCTGCTACTGTGGTGTCAGAGACAGTTTCATTGTACACCTGTCGCGTTGGAGTATGTTTCTCAAACTGTCCAAACTTGAGAAGGGGAAATTTCCATAACGGTGCAGGAGGGTGGGATTACAGTTTAAATTGTCCTGTTTTTTTGTTTTTTTTTAACGCTAACGTACCTTTCGATTTACACTTTTCAATTTATCTGTGACGCTTTGGTCAGACGGGAAGAAGCAGTTGCTAATAAGCTATGTTTGAAGCTAAGCTGGCGAATTTATATCTTTGTTATGTCTATTTATCTATGATAGTGTATCTAAGAATTAGTGGTCAACGCTCAGCCCTTGGCGTTGTGAGTTTAAAATATAGTTACATTACAGTAATCTGTTAAACACAGATCATCAACACAGGTGGGATATGAATGGCACCTTTGTGTGTAAACCACACATTATTCATTCAGAATGGAAAACACAAAATGTAGCACATTACCCTTCATGAAGAATAATGAATCTGTTTCATCTGTCTCTCTCTCTGGTTGTGTGATTCATTCACACAACTTTTCACCTATCATAGAAAAAATATTAACAAAGATATATGTTTGAAAGAACACTGTTAAAACATAAACATGTGGGTAAATCATTCTTTGAAGTGCACTGAAATATTTTATTGTTATCAATAGAAGTTGGTATTGAACAGTATGTATTAAATACTTAAGCTTATTCTTTAATCAGGCAGTTTTTGCTTTCATCTCATGCCAATATTAGACTGTATTATATTCAAGGAAAGTTGTTGTTTGTCTGCTTCTGTTCAGACAAGTTTTTTTCTTTTTTTGAGGCAGAAAATGAAATGAAATGTTTTTGTTGTAAAACGTGTTTATATTCCTCAAAGCATAACTAAAGGTATCAAAAAAAGAATCATTATGGTATTGGCTCCAAAACGCAGATATGATTTGGTAGTATTTAGAAAACACCCAGTGACACACAACCATAGTTAATTATCAGAGGGCACAGAGTCATTCTAAGCATGGTCTCTCTACTCTCTCCCTCACAGTTTATTTCACCTGATCATCAAAAAACAAACTAAAAAGACAGCAAACACTTGGGGCAAACACACAGGGAAAGGAAATGTAATTTTATTTGACAACAGGTGTTTAAGACCGTCATATAAACAATGCAAGGCAGAATGGACATTTTATTTCAGTTCTTCACTTGTATACATATTTGCTCAGGATTTCTGCAAGCAGTGTTCATGACTGTAATCTGTCTGTGTGTTTTTACAACCTTTTGAACAAAGCCCAGACTCCTCTGATCAGATTATTGTTTTTATTTGTTTTGGCGAAGTTTCATTCTAATTATCAAGAGCCTTTTCGCAGCAACACTATCAACATTACTGTGTTTTCGGAGTAGCTTTAACTGTCTTATTTCCTTCCTTGGAGCAGGAGGACATAAGAACATTTGGGTTCAACCACAGATAGTTTTCACTTTTAATGAATGACATCTTCATGGTGTTTTATTCACCTTTAGCGTCAGCGTCAGGGGGGGGGGGGGTCTTTCTTGCCCTTCTGTGCTTTTACTCAGGGATTGAAAAGCCAAAATAATTTCAATAGCTGATTACTTTAAATGCTGCCCGAATGCCACATTTTACATTAAGAGAAAATCTGCTGTTATTTTCAGTCAGTACACTTGTTTACTTAGTTTGTTGAGTGTAGAGGTGCTTACTTAAAGAACAGAGATCAGCATCGTTGAGGGATTTAAGCTCCTTACTTTTTTGGCTAAATCTTGTGTGACGTAATTGAATATTTTGGGCTATAATAATCCATGATATCATGACCGTATCAGATTACATGTTAGATAACAGAGGAGAGGAGGTTGCAGTCTCAGTGGAAGATCCAGAACTAACTACAATGCCCTTTTTTGGTCAACATGAACTCCTTAAATAAGACTCAACTAAATGTAAACAATCAGACCAGAATCTATCTGCAACTGTTTTAAAAGTATTTAAATCAAATTGCCCTACATTCAACTTCGAATTGTTATGTTGCTCAGAGCATATGAGAAGAAATAAAGTAGCATGAATAGTCTTGGTTTTGTTAACATATCTTTACACCATACTTTGTGTGTTTGTTGTTATCTGAACCAGTACAGTGTTATGTATGTATAAACAATCAGCCTACCTGAGCTTCATGGTTAACAGTACACACCACTGATGTTATCTAAAAGTAATTATGTTCTCATTACTCCCTCAGGATGTAACCTAAACTTGTCATGAAGATAATTCCTAGATAAGGATAAACCGGTCAAAAAAGGCATTATGATGTATTTTAATGTTATAGTTAAACAGAAGAAACATACATTTATGAAGAGGGTAAGACGTCTTCATGCCTTTTGTAACAGGATAGACTAGTTTCGTTCAGCTAGTAATTAATCATGGTTTACTGTAAATCATTGACCAGTAGTGCTGGGAAACAGACTTGGCATTGTTGCTGTGATAAAGGCTGAACTATAGGCACACGTCTAATTTGGATAGTACAGTAGAAACCAGAGCTTTGCAGTGTTCGGCTGATGCAAATGACTTTAAGGAAGTGGGACATGCTGACCTGCTGCAGCGGTACAATAATAATAAACTCTTTCTCTTCTTTGAAGTTCAGCCTCGGTCTTGCCAGTTGTTTCTCAGCCACACACCGTGATAAACCAGCACGCCTTTTCTTTGTACGTCCCTCCTCCTCCACCTCTCTCTTCCCCCCCCCCTTCAGCCCCGCCTCCACGCCCCGCCTCACTGTTGCTTTCTCTCTCCCTCTGACAGGACACACTCGGGACAGGACAGAAGCCGGCCGGTCCAGCAGCCCAGAATGCATTTCATTTGATGGGCGCACAGAACGTCATATGCTCAGCTAACTACTGCAGGATCACTGTAAGTCTATTTCAGCTCTTTTAATACATTCTATGGCTTGCTGGCATGTCCAGTGTTATTAGCATTGAGCTAATGTCGGTGTGTCTGTAGCTCAGTCTGTGTTGATTAGCTTTGATCCAGCAGCGTTTTCCTCCACTCATGGAGCTTGTCATGTCAACATGATTGTTTTGTCTCCCTAATTGTGCCACTTTGTGTGCAATAAAAGAGAGTTTATGAGTGATTTATAGCCTATTTTAAAGTTTCTTTGTACTTTTGAACCAACCCTGCTGATTAGATGTCCCGAGGCGATTTTTATTTTCTGTTCTGATGTGTGAAGTGTTGAACTGTCAGATGTGACAATGTGCGGGAGACTGTTTCTCATCACAACACAAAAGAATGCCAATAAATTCATGGTGGTTGGGACTCACAACATAAGACACTGGCATTCATGGTTGAACATGTTGACCTCATACTGTAGCTCTACAGGTGACAGTTTTATGTTTAATTTGATCCATTACCAGAGGAGGCTAATAGGTCAAGAGTAGAGAAACACAGTGGTGTGAAATGTGTACTGGGTAAATACACGTTTTGTTCCCATTAGTAATTAAGAGTTAATCATCTTGCAACCCTCCCTTAAATGACTTTTAAAACAAAGAGGAGAAATGTTAGGGCATGTGTTGCATTTCAGGGAGTCTCAAACACACTTGACTGTAATACAGCTGAGCTCCGGTTTAATCTAGTGTAACCTTCAGGTAGTTAATGCTACCTGAAGGTTACACTAAATGTGTGGTTTGGCCGCCTTTTTCAGTTACATATTCTACTCTGGGGTTTGGCTTCTCTTAAGTGAAGTGTTGCTGAGGTCAGATACAAAGTTTTCTTAAAAAATGAATGAGACAACCAGGTGTTTTTTTTTTAAGATAATACAATTATTTGAGGTGGATTCCAAAAGGGCTCTAGATTGCCTTAAATCGTCTGACATAATCTGTTGTTTTAGCAACATAACAGCACTCTTTCAAGTCAAAATCCTGCTCGCCGTCAGACTAAGGACACATTCGGGCTTTTGATAGTTCTAATGGAAATCTGCAGAATGGAATCATTATGTCTACCTTGCTTCTTGATCTGTTTTAAAGGTCATGGCCGTCAGTAACTCAGCAGGCCGGCTCTCACTAGCATAATCTTCAACTCTGAGTCAGACAAGTGGTTATTCCTGCCCAAAATCTCAAAGTTCTACAGGGGGAGTAAATTAGAATTTTGTTCTGGTGTTTTGAACCAAAGTTTTGCGTGTCCCTTACATCTCCTGGAGCGGATTTAAAGGGCCGCATGTTGAGTGAACAGAGCAGATTGCCCTTTAGAGAGTGTGTAATTGGTATTTGGGTTTTTGTGACCACTTTCATTTCATGTGGAAATGCTGTCCAGATATAGCTCTCCCAGTTGTCAGGGTGACATTCTTGCTCACATTAAGGTCCTCTGTACACCGGCCTGTTGTCTGTTTCCCATGCTCTTTCACTCCCGTTTGTCTATTTTATGTCTGATACTGTCTAGCTGTTTAACTGTCTGTCTCATTTGTTCACTCATCTGAACACCAAACTCTCTCCTAGTACTGTAATTAGACGATTAATCACATCCACATTTTAGAATTGATTGATTGTCATTTACAAAACGGGTTAACATTCACTGGATTCAGCTTCTCAAGTGTGTGGCTTTTTTGCTTTTCATATTATTCTAAACTGAATATATCTTTAGATTTTTCATTCTTTTCTCTGATTCTGTAGACTAGATAGTTAATCAATGAATTTAAACACATTATGAACAGTTAAATCAGTATTTAAAATAATGATTAGTTGCTACTCTTAATCTAAGCAGCCTGTCCATTTCCCAAGCCTTTTCCAGCTCTCTTTCAAACTTCAATATTTGCTTTGTATCAGGCATCATTTCCTGTGTTTTGTCATGATGTAGGCTTTGTGTTTGCATTGTGCTGACCTGATACATATGAAAAGATGTTATTAATAATATAACAGATATCAGAACATGTATATTTTACAACATATCTGTGTTGTTTGAAAGTGATCCGTATGGGGAGATGACACAAGGCTGTACTGCTGTGTATTGGAGTATAAAATCCTCCTATATACAGTATTTTAACTCCATTTCTCAGGTGTTACCTCACTCACCTTTTTATCAATGATATCACAGGATGAATAATGAACTTGCCCTTTTGTGAAAACTTGGCATAGAACGTATGAGTTGTTAATGGTTAGCCAAACAATTCTCGTAATTCAACGCTATGCAGGAGTCTGCTGCTTCAGAACAACTGCCATTTACAATAAGGAATGCATGAAGTCAGTCATGGGATTGTAATAGATAAGGCCGTGTGTAGCTGGTTTGTGATATCATGGAAAATGTGTGGTGATGATGACTGTAACCTAAGATTTTTGATTTAAAAGAAATGTTCTGGGCACGACATTTTACAGCTGAAAAATAAACCTGTCACTACCGTTTGGTGGACAAACTTAAGAAAGGTGACGCTGTACGTTTCTGTATTTCAATTTCTTGTAAATTGTCAGCTGACATAAACGCTGATACGTTCTATCTGCAATGAGCAAAGTTAAGGGGAAATCTTATCAATTTAAATATAGCAAACTGAAGGTTTTAAAGGATTTTTTTTACACTGTAAACACAGCATTTTATTTCTCAGAAATATTGGGGCTAACCGGTAACTTGGTCAAATAATGCACATGTGATGATCACTGCTAAAACAAAGTTTTATTAACATCTAAAGTTTGCATATCTAGTCAGTTTGATGACACACAAAGCTATTCATTCTGCATCTTTTGCCATCTATATTTGTGCCTGCCTTAAAATAGAATAAAGGATCAATGTGATTGTTCAGTCTTCGTGTGAATGTCACAGATATTGTAACCGGAGGAGCAGAATATTGCATTGGTTGGCAACACGGATAGAGATGCATTCCTCGTTAAACATCTGTTTGCTCCATAAATGTCTTGTGATGCGTGAGTGTGTGTGCAAGCAGGTTAGTGTGTGTGCAAGCAGGTTAGTGTGTGTGCAAGCAGGTTAGTGTGTATGCAAGCAGGTTAGTGTGTGTGTGCAAGCAGGTTAGTGTGTGTGTGCAAGCAGGTTAGTGTGTGTGCAAGCAGGTTAGTGTGTGTGCAAGCAGGTTAGTGTGTGTGTGCAAGCAGGTTAGTGTGTGTGCAAGCAGGTTAGTGTGTGTGCAAGCAGGTTAGTGTGTGTGCAAGCAGGTTAGTGTGTGTGTGCAAGCAGGTTAGTGTGTGTGCAAGCAGGTTAGTGTGTGTGCAAGCAGGTTAGTGTCTGTGCAAGCAGGTTAGTGTGTGTGCAAGCAGGTTAGTGTCTGTGCAAGCAGGTTAGTGTGTGTGTGCAAGCAGGTTGCAGGTATTGTGAATAGTTTGTGGACTTAATGTTGAGCTCACATCGTGAACTGATCCACGTCTGCTTATCTCTGGACTGTAACATACTGATGCACTGTTGGGTCATCTTATCCTCTTTGCTAATTAGGGTCGAATATTGAATCCAGTGTGATGTTTGGATCTTGGCATTTTCAGAAGATAAGTCAGGTGACGGTGATAAATAGTGGATCTGGAGCTTTTGAAGAACGTTATACTAGCTTTGTAATGTCACACAGCATTGTAAGATGGTTACCATATATTATGACAAGAGTTATTTTTCAAAAGTAGTTCATGTTAAAACAGTACAGTAGCGCAGAATATCTCAAAGCATAGAGCCTCTTAGCAAAGCCCCTAAAACACTCTACGACATTTAATCATGAAATGACTGCAATTCTCCAGACCATACGTGCATTACCCTCTCGTGTCCTGAAGCCCTATGTTTCTGGGGTGCATGCTGGAGTTATGTGAGTTCATTTGCGCTCTATAAGGGATATAAAGAAACTAAGAGGTTACTTTTACAGATCTGCTTGAAGTCAAAGGCCGTCTCATTTTCTTGTCCCCAACTTTTCCTGTTTTATTAATAACCTTTGAGAACGAATGTAGGCTGAAAGTTATGAATTCAAACATCTACTGTCTTTAGAGACGAGACAAAACAGAAAAGCATTTGTACTTTTCCTTCTTATTCCACATCTATTATTTTTGCATCACGCAGAGGCTCTCCTGTCATACTTTGGTTGAAAGACTTGTGAAAGGTAATTTGAGGCTTGGTCACATGAACAAGTAAGAACCAAGGGCATGCTGCCTGCCAGAGTTCATTGAAATGACTTGCCTTTAAACTCATTGGTTTTTCAAGATCTCTTTGTCTAGTTACAGAAGAGGTCAAAAGAAAGGCGCCTTTTTGGTTGGCGTGCAGAATGTGACTGACTACCTGCTAGTGTGCCATTGAGTACCCATGTCTCAAATGCACCCCTCCTTCAGCCCCTTCGGTGTGGGAGTCCTCTCTCCCTCCCCCTCTTCCTCCCGTCTCTCTCTCACTCCTGTGTGCCTCTGCTCACGTACACAACCTCCTGTAGTACCAACGTAGAGCTTTTCAGACGTCCTTTACCTCTGTTGAGTTCAGGTCCAGTCCAAAGTCAAAGTTTCAGTTCAGACTTAAAGTCAGTAACAAGAACCAGCAGCCTTCCCAACTGTAGTTAATTACTAAAATGACTGTCGTTAGTTAGTGACTCTATAATTTAGTTATTATTCTATTAGATTAATGTGACATTGATTAGGTTAGAGTTTCACTTTCAAGAACCCCTGATGGCATTTTAAGTTAGTTTTGGTTATTCTGTTGCTGTTTCTGAACACAGAGGTCGGTGCAGCAATCTTCTCTGCAGCTCCATTATGCTTTGTATGCATGTTACTCAGCTGACAGTCTTGTTTTTCTTCTCTCTGGCATCCTGCCTCGCACGCTAAAAAGATGAGAATACAAAGGAGGGAGAGATGGCTAATAACCGTGTCCCTTAGTGTCACCCCCAAGTGGCTGACAGGGTCTCGCTTGGCTGCATGGTTAACAAACCAACAGTGTGTTTCACTCACTGAGTGTTCATGTGAAAAGCTTGGACAGGCTTTGTTTTTTTTTTGGTTTGTTTCTTTGACATGAATACATAGCTTGTGAAATAAGATATTTTCATACCCACAGTTTATGTTAAATTAAAGTTATTTTGTTGCGGGTATGGGGTGAGTGAGGACATTCACTCTCCTCAAACCACACATTCTGTAAATTCACAGACAGAAATAATGGGTCTGATGTGGGTGAATAGCTGAAGTGTGTGCAGGTGGTGGGACTCCTCTGACATCTATAAGAGAGAGACGATTGATGAGGAAGTGTTGGCCACAAACCAAAACACTCAGCTGATTGGATGAACCGTGCGGTGGAAAGCAGAGGAGGGGAGGAGACAAACGAGGAGAAAGAGAAATAAAGAGCTTCTAGTGGTGGTGATGGGGGAGTCAATTCAAATCAAGTGTAATAAGATGGGTGTGTTCAGGTGTACACAGCTGCTGCAGTCTTCAGCTATGTGTGTGTCACGTGCACACGTGCACATGCTGGCCCTGTACTCGGGCCAGTAGCTGTTGCTTTAATTGGACCTAACCCTCTGCCCTCCAGCCAGCATGTTTTATTGACTGCAATAACTGGGTCGAGGTATCAAGTGTCCTTTTGTTACCAGCCTGGATAGAGCATGAAGTCAGTATGTGAGTTGAAGAACGTTGTTCTAGCTTTATTACACAGCTTTTTTTTACTGTATGAGAATATTTTTATTATCTATATAATGATCTGTATGATTCAGTATATGTTGTAAAAATCAGTGTCACAAACATACCTCTGTGTATTTTGACTTTTTCACCATTATTGTACGTAGTACAGGAGCGCTTTTTCATGGAAACGCGAGGACGAAGCACTACCCAGCGCCCTGCGGCCAGAAAAGGCGCTATGTCGACACAGGCCCATATGGTGCTGTGCTGGCAGATGTTATATAAACTAGAGTTAAAGAAAAAACTACATACATTATACACTGATTAGGCATACTTAGTTAAACCTAATGCCCTCAAATAAAACAGTCCATCAAAGAATCCTACCTTCATGCAGGTTATTGTCATTTTTTACAACATATAAGATTCTTGTTTTCCATATGTCTATGTCATTGGGCAATATTTTAAAATATTGGCACACTGTGTATGGTGCATCATGTCAGAGACGATACTGAATCAGTCCCAGATCAGCGCATACTGTATTCAATAAGACTCCTTCTAGCTGTAGCTACTGGCGTTAATGGTTCTGTGTGTAATTCATAGAGCACATACTGCCTCATGCTGTGTGTGTGTGTGTGTGTGTGTGTGTGTGTGTGTGTGTTTTAAAAGAGATGTTTCAGTTATGAGGAACCTGATCTGTGTGTAGCTTCAGGCAGTGGTAACTCTATCTTTGTGACCCTTAAACACGGACCGAAGGCCAGGCCCGGTTTTGCTTCTGGTGAAAAGCTCTTTGATCAAACAAAAGGTTTGATGCTGGGAGAGTTCAGATCGTTTGAAAAATAGATGAGTCTCAATTACTGACATAATTAGATGTATTAGATGCTTTCACATTTGCTTGTTTCATGATGATGAGAATATTCAATTATGATGATGCTTTCTTCGCTAGTTACCGTTTTGTATCACAAATATATAGTATTTAGTATAGCTGCTAAAAAAAGAAAGGTTTAAAAATATGGTATGACCCACTTCGATTTAATAACATTAGTGTCTCATATTAAAGACATATCAGCACTTGGTTCCTTTAACATTCTGATGTTTCTGCTCTCTTTGCCCCACTCTCTTCCTCTTTGTGTTCGCTCTCTCTCTTGTCATTCCCTTCTCAGCCAATCGGAGCCTGATGCCCTGGAAGCCTGCGTCGTCTCCCTGAGACACCAGGGGGCCTCAGTCCCACAGCGGGACACCCAGCTCTGGGTTTGCTTTCATCCTGAACCCTCCGGCCCCAGTCAAGCTGTCCCACCCTGCCTCCTCTCCCTCCTCCTCTTCTCCTCCCGCTACTCCTTCTCCTCCCTCCTGGTCCCCACAGGCCCACCTGGCCTCCCATTCAGCTTTCTCCCTCCATGAGGGGTGGGGGGAGGCACCGGGGGGCCTGGATGTGGACCCCCAGCCTCTTCATCTTGATTCACCTGAAGACCTAAGAGACCTGGGAAAACAATGCCACGATGTGTCAACTTTAACAGGTGAGTCACAAAGGAGGAATATCTTTTTAAAATATCTTTTCAAAAGAATGAGTGTATAATCAAGATTAAAAACTTCACTCACTCATCAATCTCCAAATTACTTAAATATGTTGATGATACCAAGCACCAAATGTTAATTAAATTATATTTTGAACAGTGTGATCTTAATAAATTAACAATGTAGGTTCGTAGCTGTGTCACTAGAGGGCAGTGTGCCATCGTAGGTGACATTTCAGTCGAATTGTGGTTGTTAAAGAGCTGCTTCCTTTCTGTGTCTTTGTTTTTCTTTCCTCATACATAAACCCATACACTCACAAATCGTTATACAAATGCACACATGTACAAAACAAACACCCCCCACACTCAGACCTTTGTTCAGACCTGCCAGAGTTGGAGATAGTGAGCCTCCTATCAGAGGGTCAGCCCAACTACATTCTTCGAGCAGACAGTGTGTTTGGATACGACAATGACGACTGGCTGCACACCCCTCTGCTGGCGCCAGCAGTCGTTTTGGGACTCACGCACGAGCAGATTGAAGAGACTCTCAAGTACTTCTGTGAGTGCATCTTTTATGTACACTTTACATACATGTGTAGTGATGATGTTACCAGTCGTAGGCTCCACTTCATGTGCCCCAGTGAAATATTTTGGGGTTTTTCCAGGCTCAGATAATTATTATAAGTGTCTGACAACATTATGGAAGAACCCTACACAGGGTTTGCTGGATCCAGCCTGTTTGTTGCGGTGTGTCTCGCTCGGAGAAGTCTCGTTCTGAAGTCTTGCGTCTCATCCACATTGTTGAAATCAGCTAAATTTTCAGCCACAACTCTGAAAATCTTTTAGATAACGCTAAGCTACGCTTTCTGTTCTCCAACACATCAAACTCTGACAACAACGGTGTCCCATGTCACTGATCTATTCAACTCTCACTCACTGTTCAACCGTTGTCCTCCGGCAAAGAGACCCTTTTAAGTCTGACGAGGAGTAACATGAAATGATAAGACCTCCTTTTAGGGCATTTGCTTGTTATGTTTCCATACATACGTTGGGTTCTTTTTGTCATATTGCTGCTTCATTTAAGGCTTCATGCTCCAAGACGTTTTACTGTAGCTTTGTGTTCATTTTTTTAGTTTAGTTCAATCTTTGCATAGGTGAAGTTATAAGGTTTGTTAAAAGCAGTGGCGGGCCATGCATTTTATACCTGGGCCTTCACTGCTGTCCTGCAGCTGAAACACAGCTACGGTTATTATTTGTTTCATGTAAAAATGAAGCCAACACCTATAAATACACTAACTGCAGAGAATACACCGAGAGCGTGTCTCCTCTCTGCTCTGACTGCAGCTGGGACTTCTGCGCGAGGCTGCTGTGAGAGTGACCGCCTGTGAGTGCTTTGGGGCGGCTCACGGCAGCACCCGCTGCTCGTTCGCGACAGTGCAGAACGGTACGTGCTTTCACGTCAATATCTGCCGTATTTACTTTGCAATGATATCTGAAAAGATTAAGAAACTTTGCTCTGCGGTAAGGCTACAGTCTACAGTACATTTGATCACTATATGTCCGCTACTGCTTTGACATTTACGGCCTTTTTTTTTTTAATTAGTCAAAAATACGAGCCACTATGCAGGCTCACTTCACCAGTTTCTCAGGAAAGATCTGCTGAACTGACTGAACTTTATTCCAAGCTATCCCTTACTCCTGATGCCCTTGCCTTTTATAGTGATAGGATTTCACAAGATTGTATGGCTGCGTCGTCATAATGCTAGATACTCTGTACCCAGAGTATTCAGCAGCTGAAGAGGCAGATATTTCCCTCAGAAGCAGATGGAGAAGACTCCAAATGAATACTAATGTTGCTCTGTGTCTGCTGCAGTGGTGGGCCGTCAGGGCCAGCTAAGCCTTCTCTGCTGGCCTAAACAGAATCACAAAGTTATAGCTATATTATAATTTAATAATTTTTCATAAATACACTACATGTATTATAATTTTTTTCCCCCATTAGCTTATTTTCTCATTGCACAGCTCCTTCTTCCTCTGTTGCTCTGCTTCCAGCCTGCAGCGCTGCTTCCAGCACAGCTTGTTTTAAGGAGAGCTTTTATCCAATCAGATTCAGCCCCTATGTCTCTATGTAAGGAGAGAGGCCTGAGGTCCTCTAGGTAGACTTTGCAGATTAAAGTGAATGGGGACGATATTGTTGATTGTCATAGTTTGACATGTTGGGCGTATTCTTTGATGTCCTTTTGGTTTGCTGGATTGATTTGTCATGCTTTGTTGTCATATGAATATATGTGACTTTGTGGTTGTCATTGTGTTAATTACGTTGATTTGACTATGCATTGTCCGTTAATGACGCAGCGTCCCGTCATGCACGGATTCATGTATCTGCACCGTAGCTGTTCAACTGTAGTAGGACAGCACAGAAGGCCCAGGCATAAAATGCACGGCCCGCCACTGGTCTGCTGGATGTGTAGTTAGGCAAGTGGTTGCTAAATAATGTGTCATATCAACTTTACAAGATGATAATATAACACTGTTGTGTTTGCAACTTTTTGCATTGCATAGGTTTCAGTTACATCTCTTGCAGAATTAGATTTGTTTTATGCTTTGCTTCCGCTTTATCTGAACGACTTTTTCCCAACTTCTCAACTGCAGTAGTTGCAGTAGTTTAAGGCTCTCAAGCAGATTTGTTTCTTGTCTCGCGTTGCATCGATCCATTATCTTTAACCGCTTATCCTGTTCAAGGTCGCAGGGGCACTTGAGCCGATCCCAGCTGACATTGAGCGAAGGGACAGGTCACCAGACTACCACAGTGCTGACACATAGAGACAGACAACCATTCACGCTCACATTCACACCTACAGGCAATTTAGAGGCATCGATTAGTCTAAACTGCATGTCTTTGGACTGTGGGAAGAAGGAAGCCGGAGGACCTGGCATGTGAAACGTCATTTTAAAAGCTATTATGATTGTGGTTATGAAGTGATTAAACCTCAAGCCACATTTCATTGGAAGACGCAACCAGAAGTACAAGGAAGCATTTGATTAAATGTTTTACTCGTGCCAAGAATAACATTAATGACATGAGTAAATACCCAGGAATCCACGGACGTGCAGTGCAGCAGAGGGAGGTCACTTGTCTGGTTAAATTATAAACCTGCAGCATGTGTTGCTCTTGTAGTGGGAAGTTGCCAGACTGGGGGTAGAGCATTTCTGATCTTAAATAAGTAATGATTTTTTATATATTAGATCAGAAATACGAGCCCTATGAGATTGTTGTGCAGTGCTGTGTTTCGTGTGCGATCAAAACAATGTGGCAAATGACCTTTCAGGGTGTTTCCTTGGACACATATTGACCTGTGATATCAGCTCTCAGTTTGCAGAGACTTGTACTGGTGATATGGTGCTTATTATATCCTCCCATTGTGTTACAGCAGTGGGCTGAGCTGATTTTATCAAGATTTTATTCTGTTCTTAATTGCCTGTGTTGTGTCAGAAACGGCCCTTCGTGAATATGTTATACTCAAAGTTAAATTCAGGTTATTCTCTCAATGATCCAGGTGATATGATGTCTGGAGAAGATTGATTCAAAGCAGATTGTAGATTTTATTACTGGGAGGTGACTCAACACCTTGTCACGTCTTTGCTTGTTATTATGGGCAAGGTACTTGATACTTTACTTCCTCATAACATATGTTCCCTTGCAGCATGTTTAGTTGTGTTTCTATAGCACTGGCCTGTTAACTGCAACTGGTTGAACCATTCCTGTAGAGGGTGGTCCACTTAAACCGTACACGTTTCATTTAGATGTGCTGCCCTCATAGATTTTACTCTGCAAACACAGATAGGAAATCACAGATAGTGAAAGTTGTTTCTCCCCCGTCTCCTGCGTGCTGAATTTGACCTGGAAAGAGCCGGTTCGGGGTTGAAAAATGTATGAGTTGGTTAATATTTGATTGTAGAAAAACTGCAGTGTCTTGGGTAGCAACTGCAAGGGCATGGGACGGACAGTGACAAGACGGTGAACATGACCGTACACCGGGTGTAGAGTGACTGTGGATCATTGGAAAGTTAATTGTGAATTCCTATTTTGGATTTTGATTGCTGTGAAAATAAAACGGATACAAGATGGAAAGTTATCTTTGTGGTTCCCTTAATAATCAACGCTTTACTTACTATCTGCTTATAGAAAGCAACCGTCTAATGCTCAGTATGACATGTGAAATGTTATCTTTTTATTTATCATATTATTTATTACTCATATAAGTGTCAACCTCATCTATAAGTATTACACATATCATTGTTTTAGTATAGGGAGAAATATATATTAATAGATGGAATAAAACAAATGCATATATTCTTTCAATAGCCCCTTTAAAAACCCTGACAATCTCAGACTCTATTCACTCTATTGCTCCCATCTGACCCCTGTAAAGTGGGTGTGGCTCTGTCTGCACCAGTATTACGCAGAGCCCTCTCTGTATCTGGTATTGCATATGTGACCAGAACAAGAACAGCCATTGGCAGGGGCGGAACCTACCATCTCCCTCAATTCCAGAGGGGTGGGTGGTCTTAATGCTGCATCCTTTTAAACTGCACGAGCATCCCCATCCTGAATTATTTTTTCAATCATAGTTAACAATACTTATCTTTTTGTGCTTGGACAAGGTCAGTGTGAGCAATATCGGCTTTTGTGGCTTGTGGTTTTGATTTTTCTTCCTCCTTCATCCCTCCTCCTCTTCCTCTCCTCTTTTCTTACCCGGTAGTCCAACGTGGCCAGGTATACGGAGGCAGGGATGACGACAGATGGCTCTTACAGTCTGAGGGATTATATATTAACACGAAGCAGCTCAGATTCTCTTGCACACACAGGCGCACACACAGGTGTATACACCCACTCACGTAGGCCAGTGGCTATTGTTTTCCCAAACACACAGGCCAGCAGAATGAAGCCGGAGTCCCATTTGGCACGTGACGGCACAGCGTACACACAGTAGAATCAGAAGGAGAAGGGGTTTGACCGATGGACCGAGAGGCGGAGGACAGTTTTTCTCCGGTCACCATGGAGGTGTGGAGCTTCTCTGCATCTGAGGAGGAGGAAGAAGAGAAGGGCACTTCCAGTCTTGTGAAGGATGAAGTAGTGAAGGAGGAGAAGAAATGCCTCAACAGCAATAACAATAATAATAATAATAACAACAACAACAAGAACAAGGAAAGCCTTTGCCGGGAGGTGACACAAGGTGAGATGAGCGTGACGAGGCAGAGAATAGGAAAAGGCAGGTGGCATGCACAAGAGGCTGGTCAGTGATCTGCTGAGTCCATGTTTAGAAGAGAGAGTTAAGAAAAATGATAAAAAAGTAAAGCATGAAGTATAAAGTGTCATGGTTAATGATTACTCTGACCTGCAAATATTGCTGTCTGTATGTTTTGTTGCACATTGCCTCTTCAAGGTCTTTGTAATCTAACTGTCTAAATACCTTATAGTGCACTTTGTGTACTGTACAGTGATGTCATTGCATCACACAAATGATGATTACCATTCAACAAAATGCTGCGTGATTTTGAAGCTCTTGTCATAAAAGTCCTTTAGTTCAACCTGAATATACCCCGAGACATGTAAAGTTTTGTAAATATATGTAGTTTCCTCTTAGTGGTGTGAAGGTCACTGAGCCTTTTTTTTGTGTGTGTGTGTGTGTGTGTGTGTGTGTGTGTGTGTGTGTGTGTGTGTCTGTGCGCGTGCAGCTGCTGCAGCAGTGTAATCAAGCCCTGTGTTCATGTTAGCAGTTGTCATTGTGAGTTTGTGTTTTGTTATATGGAGGTCAGAGCCATAGAATTAGGGAATAGTACTCTAATGTTACAGTTTACATTTTTTGGGGATTTCTTATTCTCTGACATGGTTTGAATCACAGAGAGGAATTGAAATTTTGGAAAAAATTATTAAATTGGTCGAATGAGATTGAAGAAATGACCTGAATGCTCTTCCTAAGAAATGACTCCCCTAAGCCTTTACTGTGTGGTCTGTGGTTCAGAGAGTGCAGGTGCATTACATGTGCTGCTGCCTTAGTTTCAGTTCAGTATCGTCAGTTGTCTTCGCATTTTATGTAATGTAATTTTAGACTGTTGATACATCTCAATGAACTAAAAAGGTGTTGGCCTGGCTTATAGTGAATAGCAGTTATTATCGGCACAATGTAATTGTGTTACAGTGTTTTTGAAATGGATGTTTGTGTTTACCATGAACACAACAGGGCTGGTTGTACATCTAAGATTGAAAAAGGTGATGTTCTGCTTCAACAGAGCAGTTATTGTGGGCGGGAAGTCTCCTCTATTCCTCCTCTGTATCGGGCTTTCTTTGTCTAAATGGGCATGTGTCTGGCACCGACACGAATGCTGCGACACGGGCACCCTTCCAGAAAGACGGGACACTCAAACTAACGCATTTCTTGCCTCTCTGTTATGCAATAGGATAAATAAATTGGATATATTTTCAGTGCATATATACTTTAGCTTTTTTTTGTTTGTTGTTGCGTGTGCGTTATTGTATTGGCATTTATATATTGTCGGGATCTTTTGGGCTAAAATCCAGCTGTAGTTTTTAACCTATTAGTGATGGATCTGATAATGTTATTTAAAACTCCCAAATTCTTTATAGTGAGATTAATGTTACCAATGCAAAATACGTCCACAAATGTCCAGACAGATTAACATTAGGAAGCTCTGTGAGACAAATTTTTAGCTCCTGCCAATCTTGTAAAGTCTGCAGCACCTTCAGAACAGTAGAGATCAAACATTTGTGGAGCTCATCCATGCCTGTCTGATCCCCACAACACAACAGACGTCATAAGTATAAGTCTGCAAGGTTCATCCATTAGCTCCAGTATTAGCAAGCAAGCAGTTCAGGTCGGCTGCCTGGATTTAGCTCGACACAAACCCGAAAACCTCCAGCTGGCTTAACAGCATATCTTACCTCGATCTGCTCTACGTCGTGGACGTCAGGTCAAGCTGAAATATAGCGGATATTTCCGCTGGTGAGACTTTGTGGGTGTACAGTTTAGGTGCTTGCTGAAGAATACATTAATTCAAGTGCAAATAAGCCATTCAATGAACTTTACTTTAACATTCTGGAGGTAGACTGATGTGAAATAATGAATGTACTGCAGATGTAAATGGCTGCACTGCTGATTAGAATTTGAATGACTTTGTAGTGACTGGGTCTTATTTTGTACATGTGCTTGTGTGTGTCTGTACGGGACAGTGTCTGAAACCCACTTACAGTCCTGCTGCAGACTTTGCTTTTAGCACAAGGGTTGCAATCCATTTTAAGTACATTAGGATTTGAGGAAGTTGAACTATTATGGGATTAACCTTTGTTAATTTACAGAATGTATTTTGGTAGTTACATGATTAACGTAATTAAGGCTGTAGTTTATTAACGTGATTCTTTAGATTACCCCCTGATTCAAAGTAATTTAGTGTATATATATATATCAGTGGCGGGCCGTGCATTTTATGCCTGGGCCTTCTACAGTTGAACAGCTACAGTGCAGATACATGAATCCGTGCATGACGGGACGCTGGTCATTAACGGACAATGCATAGTCAAATCAACGTAACGTAACGATGGCCTGCCTCGGACGGCGCTAGCCGCTATTAGCCTATCTCGAACGATTCCGTCGTGACGCACTTTCTTCGGCGATCGCCATCCAAGTGTAAATAATATTAATTCATACATATCAAAGAATCTACGTGTCAAATTTCATGAATATATATGGACGTTTACATGTCTAAATACTATAGGAAAGTGACTTTGATGGGAGAAAGCAGAAAGAACACTCGGCGACGCTCGGGCGACGGTGGAGTTGTTGAAGCGTGATATCTTATTGTGAAGGACAGAACTACGTTCCCGGATGTGTTGACAGCATTAATGGTAATTTTGGCGAACCTGTAACAAGCGAATATCCCCGAAAAACCAGCACCACCCAGTGTTTACAACATGGATAGAAGTTTGGACGGATTAGGCCAATAGCGGCGCACGGCTAATTCACCGGCGTTAGCGTCCTTTTAACGACTCCGGTGAAGGCAAAGCTAACTTTAATAATTACAACGATATTTAGTTCGAAAGGTACGAAGTTAAACTTTAGTTTAACACCATTAAATCAACTGAAAACATTACACGATCATTTTTATCAATATTTTAAGTGAATTTTATTGGAACAATAGCTAAAAACGATTTGCAGAAGCCGGCCGGCGTTTGCAGAAGCCGGCCGGCGTTTGCAGAAGCCGGCCGGCGTTTTTAACCTACAAGTAAGCGTGTCTGTTGAACGTTGTGTGCCTGCGTGTAGTATTTGCTTTGTCACCGTCAACACAAGAACATTTTGAGCATAATATGTAGCTAGCTAAGTTAGTATGTTTGCAGTTAGCATCAAGCTACTTTTGTTTCGCCAGCAACAACAACGCTACTTCCGGTTTGTATTCCTTGAGAATTTAAAGCCTCTTCCTTGAATTAAATGACAAGAAATGTTGAATTTATCACAAGAACTGCACAGATTATGTTTTTAAGAAATAGTTCCTGCCTTTTATCCCCTAGCTTTGTAAGACAAAACTAAATTTTTTCAGTCAGTCAGTGTAGAATGTTGACATCAACATGTAACGTTACGACTTTCAAAATAAAAGACGGGATTTTCCAAACTGACAAGAAAATACATTTGTTTACTTTTGAGTATTCCCATCAGTTCTACTAATTCTGCTGCACCACATTTTGGAGGCAGATCTATTTTTTACTATTCAATTTATATGACTTATTTGAATATGATGCTTTATTATGAATGGTGGTGGAAAATAAATATGTAGCCCATGTTTACTCACGCATTTTTAAGTACCTGTACTTTATTATTTACATTTTGAGGGTTAGGAAAGCCTACAACAGTACGTGTATAAGCACGGGTTCTTAAAATGACCTCCACCACAGAGAGCTGCAACTGTAAAAAGCTGGTTTACACTTAAATGGCAATTCATCTCTAAAAAAATATAAATTTATAGTAGTCTATATCTTGCTCATAAAACGTCTGAATGCAGGACTTGTAATAGGCTATTTTTACACTGTGGTACTGCTGCTTATAGCTAACTATCTGACCTCTTCCACCACTATGAACTACACTACCCAGCAGCTTATAGCGTTAAAGCAGTTAGCTCCCACTCAACAAGCTAGCTACAACATCAAATACAGCTTTAAACGATGTACATATGTAATAATGATTAGATGATATCATCTTGATGGCTTAACATTCACGTGGTCTATCTGGCTGTATATATATAGTAATTTAATTGATTCAATTAATGATTCATTTTGCGCTTCTTTTGTAATGCTCAGTTGCTCAGTTGTGCAAGTTTTATTCTTCTATTAGAGGTTCAGTGTTACATTAAATTAAATTAAGAGTTTCCAATACGATTTGTCAGTCTTGTCGTCTTGGTGTTCCATATTCTACTTTTGCAGGTGTGGCTTTGACACATGAATGTCTTTTGACATTTCTCTGGCAAAGCTTTGTGATTATTTGCGGTGAGTTAGAATGCTTTCACTATCACACGTGTGAAACTTGTTTCATGTGTTGGTTTTGCATTTCTCTTCAATCTACTTAGTGAAATGGAAAACAATGTCCTCTATCTTACAGTAAATCACCTCAGACTATAGACATGAGTTATATTATACAAGTCATGGTCAGCACAGTAGTTTAGCCCAAGGTTAGGTTCTTTCCATTAGGCTGATTAGACACTGATACAGCTACCCAATCCCTGTGTTTCCAGGCCAAATTCAAGGACCACAATCTAATTACTTTGCTGTCTGGCAACCTCCCATCTTTTTAGTCCACCAAAGTAAGATTACAATGCTGATTTTGTTTTAGAGGTATGCAGTGTCATTCAGAATTGCACGCTAGTCAAACCAAATTTTGTACATCCTTAAACAGACGAGTCAGATGTTGAAAGATGGTATGCACCTAAATGAGTTCTGCTCCAAAAGCACAAAACTTGCAACGGCAGGTAGTATTACAAAAGAAGCGCACCATTAAAATGACAAACAATGATAACTTGACAGTGTTTGGCTCACAACCAGAACAGTAATTACTTAAATTAAGAACCACATGAATGCTTCAAATGACTCATTGACCTTACACAGCGCTTCACCCTTATTGACTTTGAAGTGGACACAAACAAATCATTCCCCAGGATGTAAACAAAGTTTCAGGTCAATAGTCAGTCGCTGTTATCCCTTCCATGTCCTGCTGGTCTGAACACGTTGCCAGTTTAGCCCCGGCAGTCTCTGCCGATGAGCTATATTGGTATCCAGGAGAACGAGGTCTTTACAGCCGTCTAATCTGGGCTGAAAGGGATCAAGCTAAGAGGATCAGTATCTGGCTGACCACATGGAGATGTTGTGGTCTGTAGCTGTGGAGACTTCAAGAAGAAACAAGGTGTACTTGAGGATCTCATTCATACAAAGAAGACTGTCGTCAGTCTTGGTGTGTTCATTGTTTTTTTTACAGGTTAATATTTAATATTTAAAAAATGTGACCGTAGACTGTTTATGTGGGCAGCCTCTCTTCACATGTGTACATGACAATTCGATCTGTGTCAATCAATTTTTAAATTTCACATTTTTATCAATAATCCATCTTCACCAGAGCAGTGCCTCCAGAAATGCAACAGAAAACCACAACCTTTTTTTTTTTTAAATCGAAAATCAAATGGAAAGTTAACAGTACTGGACATGTGATTTGATGGCCAAGAAACAACAATATTTACAGGGTTGCCACTTTGTGACAAAACCAGCCCCTAAAAATATATACTGCTTTTAAAGTCCAACAGCACTGATTTCATTGCCAAATGTATTATCTACAAAGTACATTACATTAATTTAGCAGACGCTTTTATCCAAAGCGACTTACAATTCAGATTCTATCACATTTCTACACCGTAGGCACAGCTACGGGAACAATTTGGGGTTAAGTGTCTTGCTCAAGGACACATCGAGGTGCGACTAGCGGAGCCGGAGCCTGGGATCGAACCGCCGATCCTCTGATTGAAGACCGGCCCTGCTCTCCACTTAGCCACGGTCGCCCAAGTAATGGCATAAATGTTAAATACCTGTATTAAAATAATTTTTCCGTAAACAGTTATTTAACCTGGGTCTTAAAGATACAATATATTATCAGAAATAAAATTGTGCTCTGTAAACGTGTAGACCAATTCACTGACACACACACACTGACCTGTGGCTCTCTCTTCCCTTTGACCTCTTCCTTCCTGCCTGGACAACACAAATGTACTGTTCATACTGTTCATACATACTTCATACGCATTTATTGCAGTCTTTAATACTTGTATCGTGCTTTTCTAGTCTTCCGACCACTCAAAGCGCTTTAACACCACATGTCATCATTCACCCATTCACACCCATTCATACACTGGTGGCAGGGGCTACAATGCAAGGTGCCACCTGCCCATCAGGACTCTAACTAAAATTGACACACACCTGCGGGAGCAATTTGGGGTTAAGTGTTTTGCCCGAGGACACATCGACATGGACTAGTGGTGCCGGGGATCGAACCGCCGATACTCTTGATTGAAGGACAACCCTGCTCTACCACTGAGCCACAGTCGCCTAGTATTTTCTATTGTTTCAAAACTTAAATAGAGGAAGTGATCAGCCAAAATAATTGCTCATAACCCTTATCTCATGATAAATATTCAGCAAGACTTTGTTGTTCCACTATCCGTTGTGTGATTTCTACAGCTCTTTCTCTTCATTCATTAAATTCCTCTCTCCCTCCTCCCCCAGTGCTGTGTTCAGACAGAGTGGGCCAGGTCACCAAGACATATCATGACATCAAGGCAGTCACCCACCTGCTGGAGGAGGTAAGAGACACACAGCAGATGAACGGGATTATAGAGGATTAAAGTTATGTTTGTCACCCCTTACAGCACTCTTGCGATCAGAAAAAAAGTACATTACATTTGGTTAAAAAAACATACCTGCAATTGTGATTGTATAATATCCGCCACATTTTTACAATATATAAATGTACTATATCATTATGCATTATTCCGTCAAATAAATGTAGAATTTTTGCCTTTGCGTTGCAGAAAGAGCGGGATCTCGAGTTAGCAGCGCGAATCGGTCAATCCCTCCTGAAGCAGAACCAAGAAATAACCGCACGCAATGAAATGCTGGATGAACAGCTTGAGATTGCAAAGGAAGAGGTATAAACAAACCTCATGTCACAAGTGTCTCTCTGAAATAAAGGATCTGTGCTACGTTGTCAATGTGGTGCTTACTTATACAGTCAAGTGATATTGTTTACTGCATGTTCTAGATTGCTCAACTACGCCATGAGCTCTCGATGCGAGACGACCTCCTTCAGTTCTACGCCAGCACCGAGGAGATCGAGAACGCTGAATCACAATCACCGTGGGTTTACACACACACACACACACACACGCACACACACACACACACACACACAGAAGATTTGTGTTTGTTTAGTTATATTGTTCACTGGTTCTGCAAGCTCAGTTTTTTTTCTCTTTGTGAGAAAAACATAAAGATGTCTAACGCAGAAAATGTTATCTTTTCTTGTTGTAGAATAAAAAGCAACGAATCGTGCAGTTCACTCAGCAGCTTCGTTCACTACGACTTCCTGCAGCAGAAACTGAAGGGTTTAGAGGACGACAACCGCAAACTGCGATTAGAGGTATGCAATACTGCAAAGCTCTTAACACAGAATAAAGTTAAAGGAAAGTTTTTCATACATATGAGATGAAATGAGACGCTTCTAAATGTTCATCATGATTCTTATGGCCATGTCTGTGTAAAATCTAGCTTTTTATTTTGTACTGCACATTTAAACAACAATAATAGGTCATTTTTTAATTGCCTCCAGTGTTAAAAGTATGACATTTTGACATTGTTTGCATTGCTTTGTTTCTCCAGGCCAATGACCTCACAACAGAGACGACCAACTACGAGGAGCAAGAACAGGAGCTGATGATGGTGTGTGTGGAAGAACTCTGTAAGTGGTCCAGTCTTGTTCCAGTATATGAAAGTAACACAGAGACGATCAGTATGTGTACTTACCGGACTTGTGTATTTCAGCATCTGTTAATAGGCGGGTCGTCGACCTGTCAGAGGAGCTAGCACGGAAGGTGGAGGACTCTCTCCGACAACAGGAGGAGATCAGCTCACTGCTCGCACAGATTGTTGACCTGCAGGCCCGTTGCAAAGGGGTGAGAGAACGTCTCCACGTTCTCTAGGAATGGACACTCTTATGAGTGTCAAATCCCAGTAAAACTCGTCTAACTGTCTTCTCCCTGTCCCTCTAGCTCACCCATGAGAACGAGGAGCTGAACCAACACCTGGGTGTCTCCCGTGAGAGCCAGCTAAATCTTCAATCAGAGGCAAGACACTTACAATCCCTCTGACAAAATATACTCACTTGGAGTAGAATTAGGATCCCTTCACATCCAGCAACACTTGTGTGTGTAAAACTGATGCGTTTCCGCTTATGGCCTTTATGAGTTTGATTCTAGCTTGAGCTCAAATGTGTTTTCCAAAATGAATACAATTAGAATGTGGACACCTAAAACATGCTTTTGTGTTTTCAAGTCTTCAGACATGCACAGTTTACATACAACATGTTATATGTTTACTAAACATATACAAAAGGCCAACCTACTTTCATTGAATGTAATTGTAGGCAAAGCACAAACCACAATGCTCAGAAACGAAACAGAAGGTAACCAACAATCTGAGTGCTTTGGAAATGCTACTAGCTGACATTCCCCACTCAACCAGTCCGTCTGCTATCAGACTTTCAGAGCCCTTGTCAATCTTCTGAGACAAAAGTAACAGACCTCTGTGAGTTTGATGAGAAGGTCTGTGTGTAACACAGCACTGCACATACAATGTTTAGTTGATATTTTCTTAATATGCAGATCAGCTACCCTAAGAGCCCTTCCCATGGTTTCCCAGAAACCCCTACTCTGCGTCGCCACACAGACCTGTTTATATGTGTCTTTGCAGATACTTAATCATTAATATGTCAATATTCAGCTCTGAATTATACAATGTATTCTTCTTGTACTACAATTTGACAGATATGTCTCCTTTTGTCCTGCAGCTCAAGGACCTGCGGGACAAGTACTCCCAGTGTGAGGACATGCTCCGCGAGGCCCGAGAGGACATTAAGAACTTGCGTAATAAGAGCCTTCCCAACAGCACGGTGCAGCGCTACACTGCGCTGGCTTCTGTCCTCCCCATGGACTCACTCGCAGCCGAGATAGAGGGCACCTTCCGCAAAGGCCTGGACACCCCGGCCCCCTCAGAGTACAAGTGAGTCTGTGATTTTGTTTGTGGCACTTCTCATGCATTTCATTAAGCTCTGTGGCTATTTGTTCCTCTCTGAGTCTCCACCTTTCCCCCCTCACTCATCCAAGGTGTTGTCAAAGGCAGCTTGGGGACTTTCAGTCTATTTCTTCCCAAAAGCTTTGTTGGTTTCAGTGGCCTTCAAAACCTCCTCCAACCTGTTGATCTCTTTTCTAGCGTGGTATTTCCTCTGGAGTAACCTCTGTATAATTCTGTTTATCCTTTTGCAGTACCCAACTGATCTCCATGTGCTTGAATTCCTTAACTTGCTTTCTCAGATTTGTGTTTTTATTGAAAGGCTTGTTTGAGTTGAAGCACTTCGTCCACCGCTGGTCTGCATTCATGTGGCTTGTGTTGTTTGGCAGCATTTCTGCGCTGAAATATACAAGTAGTGTTAATATCACAATCACACAAAGTAATAAATGTATGTAAGCCTGTAACATCTGTTGCAAACTGTAGCAATAAAGAGCTACTTTTCATTAAGACAGCAAAATTTAACTAAGTTTATCACAGGAAGTCCGAAAAATTCAGCCTTACACAGTGTAAAGTGTTTGAGTTAAGCCAGGGGCTAAGGCCTTTCTGTGGGCGCTGGAAGTAGTAGGAAGTAGCAAGTTTAATAGTTATTCAAGATTTTCTCTTTTCAAGCAATATTTCTTCTCATACAAAATTTTTTTTTAAGAGTTTAACAAAGCAGGAGTCGCTCATTACTCTAAATTGTTCTTAGGTTAAAGTGGAAATCTCAAATATTTTCATTTAATTAAATGTCTGTTAAGTCATTATCTATCACTGAAGGATGTAAAACAATGATGATTGAGCCTATGGCCCACCGATGAAAGGATCGCAAATGGGTGTCTGTGGCAACATTCATGGTGACAAATGCCTTTGAAAAACTCAAAAAAACTCTGAGCACAGCACCATTGTTTTCACTCAAATACAAATTCTAAATCAACCAGGACTGAAATCTTAAGAGATTTTTTCCTCTGATCAGATTTTTTTCCAGAAATATTTGATGTAAATCTGATGACAATCTTACCTTGTTCTTTCTCTCGGGTCCGCCCCTCAAGTTGACTGACTAAAGATCTTATAGCTTACTGTGGAACGAAGCAGCTAGCTAGATGACTGTGGCAAAAACTTTATTTTAAAAGTTGTTTATGTTTGGATCTTTTTTTATGCCCAACTCACCCCCCAGTTTCTCCCTGCAGGAACCACCCGTGGCGTGTGTTTGAAACAGTGAAGGTGGTGAACAAGGCCGTGAGGCTGCGGTCTCGGTGCCACTCCCCGGGGCTGCCGGGCTCCAGCCCGGTGACAACTCGCTCCAGTTGCATCAGCACCCCCCGAACCAGCTACTATGGCTCAGACAATGCTAGCCTTACTCTGGAAGACAAGCCCAGCTTCAATAATGCTCAGAAAGAAGACAACAGGTGTGTTTGAGTGTGCATTTATGCACATACTGTACGTGCACTATAATATCAAATGGAAAATTCCAGATCTATTTTTGATCATTTTACATGCATTGTATTTTTTTTTTTAGAAACCTTCTTGATTACAAGTTAAAATGTATTTGCCACATGAGTTTATGATGATGAACCTACTTAAAGGTCCAGTGTGGAAGCAGCTAAAACAAGTGTCACATCTATTCACCACAGACTTAGTGGGCCGAAGCGTCTGGGCCAGCCAGGCACACCAGGAGGCCAGGACCTTGAAGCCGCCTTGTGCAGCCTGTCAGCCCGCCAGCAGAACCACTCCTCTGAGCGGCCTTTCTTCGATGTGGAACGTGAGCGTAAACTCCACGCCTTGGCAGCAGACTGCGAAGAGGCCGAGGGCTCCAGTGGCTTCCTGACGCCAAATGACAGCCTGGTCTCCAGCCCAGCAGCATCGACAGGCACCAACTACTCCAACGGCAGCTCGCGGCCCTCCTGTGGCTCCTCAGGAGGATCCAGGTCCTACCTGCCCGACCGCCTGCAGATTGTCAAACCTCTGGAAGGTAAAAGTCTCCGCCGGAAACTGTGTCTCATCAATTTCTTGGAGCTTATCCCAGTTTAAGTGGAGTCACGATGGAGCACAAGCATGCTGATCATTGTTGACGTTAGTCTGTGATCCTAATTAAGTACCACCGGTGCAAAGCTGTTCGGCTCCTAAAAGTAGAAAGTATTCTTTTAAAAAAATAGAAGCAAGGCAACAGTTCAATTACTTTTTTAGGTTCAAACGACAAACCTTCTCAAATAATTCATAGTCATTTCTAACTGTATAAATGACACGTAACTGCATCGTATTACAACGTTCTTCAACCTCGGTTCCCTCTGACTCTCTCTCGTCGTCAGGCTCGGTGACTCTGCATCAGTGGCAGCAGTTGGCCAAACCAAACCTAGGAGGCATCCTGCATCCACGTCCGGGCGTCCTGACTAAAGACTTCAGGGAGCTCGAGGTCGACATACAGCACGTCTACAGTCTGAACGACCTGGAGGAGGATGAACCGGACCTGTCGCTGCTCTCTGGAGCACATGGCATGGGTAGGACACGCGTAAACACACTGCACTCATGCTGCACAGTCCCACTCGCTTCATCATTCTCTTCGCCTCATTAAATCTCCTCTAAAGTCCATGCTTCCTGCTTTCTCTCCTCCTTTATATTGTTCATGTCCCATTTATTGAGTGGTATTACTACCAGCTTCATTAGCTCTTGTAGTTCCTCATTGAACGTAACTTTCTCCATGTGTAGTTTAATGTGCATTTTCTCCCTCCATGACCTCGCAGTCTCTCCACCTGGTCCCAACCTCCCTCAGACCTCTCCCACACATACCATTACCACCTGCCAAGTCCTGCAACCCTCCCTTCTCATCCCATCCTTATCCACTAGGTAAGAATATACGTGTTAACTATTTGTTTTAGCATGCTGTTTTGTGTTATTTGCTATTGTTGTGAATGTGATGTACATGAGTTACTGTAAACTTTGAGCAGGGAACTCCTGAAAAGGAGTCATTTTGGTTCATTAATCCACAACCTTTTTTTTTGCAGATTTCCTGTCTTCCATCATGCTTTTTCTCTCCCCTTAAACGTCTGCTCTTTACTTCTAACAGTGGCAGAAAACGTCTGTCGAGGCTCTTCCTCCAACTCTAAAAGGCGCCTTCGGGGCAAAGTAAGAGTCGAGGGTTATGGATACACTATGAATACTAGATTTTATTATTAATGACGGAGGCACAGGACCAATGTTTGTTCAACTAAATAACACCATGGTTAATAATAATAAAGGAGCTTTTGTTTAAGGTCGTAGAGATGTTAAACATTTGCTATGACCTAACTGAAAAGATCATCACTACTAAATGGAAAAATCCTGCACTGTGCTTCTGTCGCCTCCTAACAACACTAACTTGTTTGTACTCCCCACATATTCTCGGCTTGTTATGTTTTAATGTCTCTTGACCTTCCTAGGTTTTCATCTCGGCAAACCACCAGATCCTGTTTCATCACCGCTGCCACACTAACATTGTGTTCATCCATCTTACAGCAATGATAGGCAGACACTAACAACAAATGAACTAAATCAAACTTTTAACATTTTATTTGTTTTTTTCATTATTTTGGGAATGAGCTTGCATGTTTGTGTGAGAAGAAACAGCTTTGTTTTGTTATCTATTGTGTTTTAAGTTTTTTAAGTGTTGTTTTTTTTCTGTTTGCAGGCTTCGTTCTTTCGGGCTGCCATCTTGTCGGAACTGTGAGCTCGTGAGCACTTCATCGCCATCCCACCAGCGGCCCTTTGGCCAAGGAGGCCGGACCACCGCCAACACCACAAATGTAACCACTCCATCACTGGGACTCCTGCAGCTGCTGCAAGAGCGTGGCATCTCAGCCTCTCCTCATCCACACTACCACCTGCACGACAACCATAGTAATACACCTTCACCCTCCACAGTAAAAGACAAATGTGGAGACTCCCCACTGGACAAAGAGGGACGAAGGTACATTTTCAGTTTGAACTTGGTTGAGAAGCTTCAAGGTCTGGGGTTGCACAGAGTGGCAGCCTGGGGGATGACGGGCCGCAGTGTTAAAGAGAAGCAGTCGGTCATCCTCTGAAAGTTTGATGAGGACTGTTCATCACTTCCTGCTTCATCATTCACCGTAGGGACTTTACATCCAGCCATGTGATCCCCACTGTGCAGTTCAGGGCCCACACAGCTGTGGTGTCTTGAAAACATAAGCCACAGAATGTGCTAGAGCCATACTTTAAGTTGTCGGTAGTGACCAGTAATATTATTTTCAATGAATGTGTGTTTGTGTGTGTGTGTGTGTGTGAGTGACATCTTCATCTCAGGAAAATCAGCTGATTCTCACCAGTTTCTTTGACTTAGTTTCTTTTTACACACAAAAAGAAACCTGAAGAAAAAACATTTTTATACTGTATATCGTGATTGTCATTTTTCACGTTTTTCCCCGCCGCTGGTTTAAAAAAAAAAAAAAAACTCATCAGTTTCCAAAGTGGAACATCACTTATGTGTAAATAACAAAGTTGTCATTTGGGAAAATGAAAAAGGACTACGTGCAGTAAATTATTGTTAGTTGAAACCACAAACTGAACCGATGCTGTCGCACTGAAAATCTTTCAAATGGACTAAAATGCACTCTGTCGTCCTGCTTATTAGCTGCTACATTGAGATTAGCATGTTGTATATAAGATTGTCAAATATACTAAGTTAAACACTTGAGACGTTAATCAATTAGCATTGCGATGACGGACGATGCGCTGACTGAACTGAAAAATGTTGATGATGTTTACGTCCTGCAGCCGTCTGCCCTAAAGTTCACCACCTGCTTTCACGTAGCACATGTTGTTATGGCTGTTATGAGCCACCTGTTGGAAATCTCTGAACTTTATCCTGAGCAAAACCTCACCAAGATGAAATAAGGTTTGCCATGCTGCATCAAAGAAGGTGAATGGGATTTTTTATAAGCAATATGTACATTTACTGCACTGTGTTCACTGAAAAGCTTGCTTGTACAAAATCTGCTGAATTTCACGTCATCAGGAATTTTTAAATTGCTGGAAGGTAAATTAAATCAAAATAGTGTCGGGCATTCAAAGTGAGTTCTCCATGTGGTCAAGAATCCTTATTTAAAGACAAGCAGACAAGTGGTCCTAATTATTTAAACAGCATGTTTCTTTGAAATCTGTCTGAACAATCAACTGTAGCAAAAAGGCATAGGATACTGTGGATTAAAAAGGGAAGAAATCATAAACGCAGGTTTTAAAAATGTGTGTTCTGACTTAAATCAACCAAACCACTGTTTCTCTTGCACTAGTTTGCTCTGTTCTGTGTTAGCATCACAGCTGTATATGTCCGTGTGTGTTTGAGTTGTACCACCTGTGAATAAAACTTTGCATTTCCAGCCAGCACAGTTTTATACGTCTCTTGTTTACCTCATGGCAGCGATGAAGACAGAGATGACTATTGTGATAGTTCTGCAAAATCGTTTTATTTCTAAAGTTGCAGTGAAAGTAGAACATGGACTTTATAGAAAATGTGAACAAAAAGCAAGGAAGTCTGAGCTCTCAGGTCGTCGTTGTGGCTCATTCTGCGTCCCGGCGTCCAAAGTCCACCCAGCCCTGGTAGTCCCGATCTGACATGCACTCAGAGTTCATCATCCCTGTGAACAAACCATTCCTACATGAACCACACACAAGGGTTCAGTACACAGATCTGAGCACCTCCCTGGATCTGTGCCCACTCACTCAATCATGTCACAACAAAACAACAATCAGAGAACTTTTACACCCTAACCCACATCATACCTGAGATTGCTTGCATTATTTGTTTGGTCATAATCTCCCGTTCGTCCTCCGATAGGTGTGCCCGTCTCTCCATCCGTGCTGAGGGAGCCTGAGGCGCCGGCTCCTGTCTGCCTGCCAAGCCTCTCACCGTCTCCCTCTTGGCTAGAAGCTGCTGTAGTAGATGAGTCTCTTTAGTTTTTCCAGCTGCAGAGGGTGGTAGCAGTGCAACCAGCAGTGCAAACACCACAATCACTTTCCTTGACATATCTGTGTACAAGAAGAGAGACAAAACCAGTTATATTTACTCAAAGTGACAAAATAATTCGATCTAAAAAATGAATGAAAGGAGTTACCCGTTACCTGTGGAAACTGTTTGAAATATGTGCACAACAGAATCCAACAAGTGTGAGGCTTCTGGTGCACACCGAGCAGATCAGCTCCTTTTATACCACAAGTTTGGTGTCGGCGATTACGGCTTCAAATCAAAGAAAGATAACAGCGTTCGCTGATCGATTGGTAGACGGATGCATTGGGAGGATGTGCGTAAAGGAAGCCATTGACCATGACATCCACAAATCCATTATTATGCTTTTCACTTACCTGGGAAGGCCCGTTTTGCACTGCAGTAACAATAAAACGAGTCAATGTGTTTGCTGACATAAGAAATCCAATACTCCTGTGGAGCCTTTTTTGACCAATACAGAGGATCTGATGTTAACGTGTAGCTACTGAAAACAGGGTTTTCTGGTGTTCTCAATTGGCTTCCTCTTATTACATATTTTCGCTTTAAACATTAGCAGTTACTATTATTCTAAATATTCACACATGTTGGAACGAAAGACAGACAAATTCATTATTTCCTATTTCCGTGTAGCATATCAGTGCCTGAATTTCAACCCTGTATGGGCTGCAGACACAGTTTTTCTCTTTTCATTTTAAGAAGAGCTGGATGATGAATCTCATTTGACCCAAAAAGCAAAGTGTTTATAATTTAATGATTGTTTTGGAGGTGATCATTGCCTTCACCGTGTCACGTTGTGGCCTGGACTTTCCAGATGACGTACACTCTACCCTTTTAGTGAAAATACTACAGAGCGTGGTTGACATACTGTATCGATTTTCTACAAGTGGCTCAGTTATTGTGTATCTAGTTGCCACTGACAACATGTGATGTATAACGTCAGAAAGCATCACCTGTCAGATGGATTTGCTTGCAATGAGTGATTATGTGCTACAATCTGATTCATAAGTAGAAGTGACCGCAACATGATGAAAAGCTGAGAATGTGCATACATTTGTTCATCTGCAGACAAAACCTCAGGATGTAAATCTGAGCAGCCTTACAGTAAATTAAACTCTGCACCTGACACATCATCCCGTCGGTTATTGGGACAATGTTTGTGAGCTTTTGTTTGACCTCAGTGTTTATTTCTAATAATCCTGAGGTGGAAAGACATTCACTGATCTTATATCTGGCATTTATGCTCTCGCTGCGCACTGGCGGGACACACACCCATCACTGAAATCTGATAAACTTCCCAGACACCACATACTGTAGACAGCTTGTTGCCAAGATCAGACTCCACGTTATCAGGCAGCAGATGCTCATCACTGGTGAAAGGTTACGATGAGTCTATTACTTAGCATGTGAATAATACATTCATGGTTGTGTAATAGTGTCAGTTAGACCACAATTTCATAATCCTCAGTGCTGCTTTAAACTGCTAATCTCTCTGGCCTGATTTCAGTTTCGGTCCCGATCAGGTCCCATAAGGTTCATAATAACATAATGTATTAAAAAGAAAGGCTAGACTGACATGTTGTTCATCCTGACTTGGAAAATCCACAATATTGCACTCAAAACAGAAAGACAGTTACAGGATTTATTGCAGTAAAAAACAAGTGAAATGGATTCAATACACACCATTTGCTGAGCTTGTGATAAAAACCTTGTTAATCACACAGATTAATAATTAAAAGTAACCAGACTAATAACAAGTTGCTGAATTCTATTGACTTCATCTAAGTTTCACATTAAAACAATAACTTAGCCTTGGAAAGTTTTGGATTGTCTGTAGTTGTATCTGTAATGGAGTGCTTTTTCAAAGAAATGGTCTTTAAGAATGGATGTGAGTAAAAGTCACATAATAGTGGCGTGCAAAGTGTCAACTATTACTTCCCTCTGAAGGGTGTTATGTCAATCACTTCAAGAATTTTAATTATTATCGCGTGTTAGATAAGCCATATGAAAAAGGTGTGATAGCATTGTGCGTGCGTGTGTGTGTTTGTGTATTTTGGGCGTTGAGTTCACAGCCATGCTTGGAAAGACGTAATTCACAAGAATCATCTCCCCATTAACTTGTTTCTCCACTCCCTTGAAGCTTCTTAGGAAAAGAAAGAAATGAGATTCTGTTCCAGGTAGCTGCTGTTATGAAACTTGTTGAGCTCCGCTGTGCTCTTGATGAATGTGCTCTTGGCACACTTGTTCATGCAGCTTGCAGGATGTCCGAGGACAGCTGTGCACACTCTTACAGTTGCAAAGCAGTAGGCAAACTGCAAAAAAACATATTAATGTTAATACTGCTCCTGTTAGAGTTGCTAAGAGGATCTATGAAGTTGCATATTTGCAATTTGTCAAAATATTTCTAAATCCTTCACAGGAATAATTGAGGTTGTGTACACTGTTAGAAATGCCTGAGCAGACGTTCTGCTTCAGCTTAATTATAACTGACATTGAAAGAAAAAACATTATCTTCATGCCTTATCAGTCTGGTTATAGCCTACATCCATTCATTTGCCTAACTTGATTTTCAACCTGTCTTTCACATTGTAAAAATGCTAATGAACACACCTACATAGTGTCATTATCTGCATACCACACATTGTTGTGGCAGGGGACCAGTCTGTCTCCTTCCCTCAGAGTCCTATAAATATGTCCACTTGTCTCAGGCAGAGGTACTCCTTGGAGACTCTCCAGCTCTGCTCATCACCTCCAGGCGATCTCACCTCCACCTCTCATCATGTCTGCCTCTGTCATCCGCCAAAGCCGCAGCTTCAGCTCCCGCAGCGTCAGCTCCCGCAGCAGCTCCCGCAGCATCTCCAGCGGCAGCGCTGTCAACATGAGCAAAGAGATGCAGCTCGTCGGAGGAGGAGGCCAGACCAGAATCTCGATCGCCAGTCCCTCCTGGAGCCGCTCGCCCAGCGTGTACGGGGGCGCGGGAGGTTTCGGGACCCGCATCTCGGAGTCAGTCTTCTCCTCCGGGTCGCTGACCCCGTACGGCGAGACTGCCGTGATCAACAACGAGAAGGTGACCATGCAGAACCTCAACGACCGCTTGGCCACCTACCTGGAGAAGGTAAGACTTGAAACAGGTTTTGATTACTGTAATAAATCCCCCTTCAATGTAAGTGATGGGGGACAAAATCCACAGTCCTTATTCTGTGCATATTGCAATATATCTGAAGTTGATGTGCTGCTTCAGATTTAGACAATTTACGAACCTCATATTTGCTTCAGATAAACTGTAGAATGTTCAAATCTCAATATATATGTCCTTGTTGTATTCATTTTGCTGGATGAAGACTTGGCTTTCATTGTCTGTCATCACTGCCCAATATCAGTCCATGGTGTTTGTGTTTAGTCAACTCAAATTGATCGAATACAGATTATCATAAATGTAGGGGGGCTCTGTACATTTGGGTGCAGTGGTGGAAAGAAACTATAAGTACATTAACTCAAGTACTGACTGTACTTTATTACAACACAACAGGAACAAAATAATCCAAGCTACATTTTTATCAGCAATTGATTATGGTGACATTTTATATATGAATGCAAATTCATCTTCTTTGAGAATGTTGGATCATTTGAGCACTGAATGCTCTAACACTGAATGAAAGTTCTTTGACTGATGAAATCTCAGCGGGATTATTCTGGTTCGAAAAATGTTAAATAAACAAATAAATAAAAGGCTGTGAGCATGCGTGTTTCACATTTATGCCACTTTATCCCATGTGACTACATTTTAGAAGCAAACTTTATACTCTACCTTTTTTTATTTGATAGGCAGATTATTAAAAAGCTATAATGAGTCTAAAAAAAGTAAATAAAGTAGACTTTAATACATAGTCTACCTTTACTTACAATAAACTCCATATTTACCAGCTACATTAAAATGCTTCTTACATGCATCAGTGAGTTATAATACACTAGTGACAGGAAGCTTTCTTCTGCATAAAAAGTACATTAGAAGTACACTTATACCTTTGATACTTTAAGTACATTCTGCTGATTGTACTTACTTTAATAAGTAAATTATTAAGTAAAGGATTTGAACATTTCTTCCATCAAATATTTCATGATGAAAATAAATGTGATTGGCACAATATTTTAGTTTGGGTAGAAATAAATTTGGCCTGTATAGATTCATCTTAAACAAAAACAAACCCAGGGAAAAAGTAATTAGCTTCCAAGCGCCACCCAGGAGTTACGAACCAGGACTAAAGCGTTTTATGAATTTGCATGTCTGTCGTCTGTCACGTGTCATCTGTGATTGCACGATGTGTCACCCTCCGGTTGTGTGTGCAGGTGCGCTCGCTGGAGTCAGCCAACAGCAAGCTGGAGCTGCAGATCAGAGACTTCTATGAGAAGAGAGCTCCTTCTGTCTCCCAAGACTTCACCGGCTACTTCGCCACCATCACTGAACTACGAGCTCAGGTACCGCTTACATTTTACAGAAATGATGTAACAAACAACACTGTTCTACAACGCCATGAACTGCAAACACAGCAACAGCATGAGTGTGGTGTCCAAACAAGGATGGATTACCAAAGCAGGCAACCAACAATTTATGCACATGGTTTAGACTAGAGACACATAAACACTTGTAACTTAATCATCTATTGTGGCTTTCAGTCAAAACCACTGAAATATACAGTGTTATGTTTTAGTGTCTATTGTGTAAAAATGACACGTAATGTACTGATGTGTATGAATGAAATAGACACATTTTCATTTTCTTCCCATTTAGATCATGCAGGGATATTTAGAGAATCAAAGTATCATCCTGCAGGTTGACAATGCTCAACTGGCTGCAGACGACTTTAAAATAAAGTAGGTTTACCCTCCTCTGTTGCTTCATGCCAAAATCCACATTGCACCCTCTAATAATTCCATTTGGATGTACGTCAAATATATTTGAAGACCGTTTTGTCAGTTTAGTCTGTAGCTTTTTGAAAAAAGTTAAACAATTTTATTTATTTGTTTATTCTATGTGGTTGGAATAACATTGTAGGGCTCTGCAATATGGAGAAAATCCAAAGTCACGTTAATTTGGGCAAATACCTCAATATTAAAATCTTAGGGTTGGCTATTGGGGCCTTTACAAAATATTTACACTATGAGATTTCTGATAAATTATCATCAGTATTGTGGACATAATGACTAAGCAAAAGCAAATAATAGAACAATAGAACACTCTGGTTAATGCATTAATGCTGTAATGCAGCATTTAAAACCAGAAAAAAAACACACTTATGCCATTGTACGATGTTATGATGTCCAAAATATATCTCATCTCATAGCATGATATCAATATAATGTCCATATTTTTTCCAACCCTATAACATTTACATCTACTGGAACAGACTAAAGACTCATTTTATTTAATTACAACGACACGTGGCTTTGTTCTTCAGGTATGAGATGGAGATGAACATGCGCACGATGGCGGAGGCCGACGTGTTGCGTTTCCGAGAGGTCAGGGACGGACTGACTCTTAGTATCAGTGACCTGGAGCTGCACATAGAAGGTCTGAAAGAGGAGCTGTTGTTCATGAAGAAAAACCAACAGGAGGTGAGATCCACTTGACATTTAATGATGACTTTTCATGTGCAATGGTGCCATCTGTTGGTCGTGGCAGCCACGACTCACACACCTGTAGAGGGGCAAGAGATAAACGTGTCCATGTTGCAGGAGCTGAGTCAGCTGAGGATCCACCAGAATGGCGCGGTTAATGTAGAGGTGGACAGCCCAGAGTCTGTTGATCTGAGTTTGGTCCTGCAGGAGATGAGGGAGCAGTATGAAGCTGTGGTGGTGAAGAACAAGCAGGAGCTCGAGAAATGGTTCCAGTCTAAGGTGAGAAGCCAGAGCAACATGCCTGAAAATTTAGAAACTATGATGATGAAAAACCAAATGTCATGGATTTATTATATTTTTATACGTGTGTGTGTGTGTGTGTGTGTGTGTGTAAAAAAAAGGTGGAAACTCTCCAGACGCAAATGATGACATCTTCACATGAGGTGAAGACATTTTACACAGAGCTGTCAGAGCAGAAGAGGACCTACCAGAGTTTGGAGATAAGTCATCAAAGCATCTTCACAGAGGTAGGCCATAGCCGAACTGACTGAATGCAAAAACACACTTTCACTGTGGAGGTCGGTGCACGGTTATCTGATAGCTCTTAGATTAAAGGGTGGGTTCGCATTTTTCCAAGTCTGTCCTAAAACAACACTCACATGTCCACATTTACATTGAAACCATCTGCGCTTGCTGTTTTTTATTCCTCCTGTTCATAATGGGCATTTCAAGATCCTTTCCTACCGCTCTTCCAATGTAAGTGATGGGGTGCTGTGCAAAACCAATGTTTACCTGAAGTGAATAAAAGGCTTCAGCAGTCTGGATCAGTGGGGATTCAGACTGAAAACAGTCCTGTGTTAAAACAATGCAGGGGGCTGTGTTAGTGGGGGCACGCTGTTTAAAACAATGAAATATGATCCAGCAAGTCCAGTTGGAGTAATAGATTTCATGTTTAAAGGCTCATCAGACTCCAAAACCCTGCACAATGGACTGTAATAGTCACAGACAGGATTTTACAACTATTTTATCTTCCGACACAAGGACAGCGAAGTAAACAGCAGAAATACTGCGTTCATGTTCAGTTTCAGTGCCTGAAGCAGAATATGGAAGAAGCGAAGGGTCGATACAGCGTTCAGCTCAGCCAGCAGCAGCTGATCATCAACACGCTGGAGACTGACCTGCAGCAGCTGAGAGTCTCTATCGAGCAGCAGCAAACTGAGTACAACCTGCTGCTGGACATCAAGATGAGGCTGGAGATGGAGATCGTTGAGTACAGGAGGCTGCTGGACGGAGAGCTGCGTGAGAGGGGGCTAATTGAAATAAAGAAGTGAGTGTTTCGTTTCTTTAAAGTGAAAGCAGCAGGCCAACAGATAAATCAATACAATATGTTTTGAAATAATGTTCCCCTCTCTCCACAGGGCTGTGGTCATCAGCAAGGTTGTGGAAGTGGTAGTGGAAGGTACGAAGCCCAATCGTGAACGAAACCAACTTTCTGATCTTGTAACAGTGTCATTGACTCAGGCTTGTTGTTGACTGTAGTCTCATGATGCATTATGTTTGTTCTCCACCTCTGCAGAGCACCAACCCCACATCGAGAGGAGAGTGAAGACCATCGTGGAAACGATTGTTGATGGAAAGGTGGTCTCTTCCGATGTTGACATCAAAGTGGAGGACATTCAGTAACACCTTTGTTCACTTCTGCTGCCACAAAGCTTTTTACTTACTCAGACAATACTTGCTTAATGAATGATTCACTAGAGTCAGCGGTTAACTTGTAATTTCAAGTTGACTGTATACAAGGTATAAGTGTTTTAAGGGGGTTACTTTGCCTTTTTTCCTTTTCTTTTTATTGCAATGATATAGCAAAGTTGTGATCTTTCCTTCACGGATGCTTACTCCGTTGTGAGACCTAAAAATGATTAAAAAGCCCGAAAGCAAAGATGAAGATGCGGTTTCCTGATCACAAACATGTATTTAAATACAGAAACGTTGATTATAGTTTGATAATGGGTCTTTCATTGGCAAAAATTCTACTTTTTGTATGATATCCAAATAACAAAGGAGTTGTAAAAGGGTTAAAAGATTCAAGCAAGTTTTAGGCCATGTAAAGAAAATGATAAAAAGTCAATAATGTTTTAATGTCCGAGCTCAGGATTGGCGTCTCTTGTATTTTCCCCGCGCAGACAATCTGCCGAAAATCCCAACAATACACAAAAAATAAATAAAGTGTAATTTCACACCTGACCACCAGGTGTCACCTTTGTCTTTCTCTCTAAAAGTGAAGTCCTCTCTCAACCTTAGTAGATTGCATTTTCACAGTAGTACAGAGTACTACTTTTCCAGACCCCCCCCCCCCCCCCCCCCCCCCCTCTGTCATGTATCACATTACATGACAGAGGTCTAGATTTTAGGAGTCCCAACTATAGACACAAACACAATAATATGTATATAGAAGATATGTATCCAACAATTTATTATTAAAACCACTTTAAAAGTGCAACCCACACTCTACAACAGACCTGGAAAAAAGTATTCAATATATATGTCGCCAACCATAAACAAATTATGATGTTTTAATATTGTTCATGGTACTTCAAGTCACAACAACAGCTCACTGCACACCGGGCACTGGTGCAATTTCCCCCCAATGTTGTTATCGTCCTTGCCTCGCTTTCCTTCATGCACAAGCAAGGTGTGGCTCGGAGACCTCCCCCCCCCTCCACCGGCTCGGGCGTTCCTGCAGCGCTTTGTTGCAGCTCTTTCAGCGTCTGACAGGCTCTCGCGCGGCCGTTACGTTTTTTGGGAAAAGGCGAACGGCGTGGACGTCGCAAAGTAACTCGATTCGACGCAATCCGCAGCATTAGAGAGAGTGTTTGCACGAGATGCCGCTCGCCGGGCGTTAATAGTTCAAGTTCCGTTCACCGAAAAATATCGACATTTTACGAAACTTTAAAGTCGTACATGACAGACACCCCCCCCCCCCCCCCCCGTCGTACGCTTTGCACGAACGTGACAATGTTGAAAACTCTGGACGGCCCCTTAGTAGATTGCACAATCTTGTTTTTCTTAAGTGAAAACAGATTGTTGCTGCACAAGACACATTTAGAAACGCGATTATTACAGGACAATAAATAATAGTCCACAAATAGCACGAAATCACGGCACAATATTGATGCCGTGTTGTACATTATAGGACAAAATGATCATGTATTAATACAATTTTAACAGAACCATGCAGAGAAGAAAAGCTTTTTTTTAAAGTGTAGATTTGGTTCCATGAGGTTATCTAGTCACATGAGTCACCAAAGGCTTCTTCATTTGGGTGGAGTTGAATCAAGCAGAGACTTCCAAACATCAGTCGTTCACCTGTCAATGGAGTTAATCTGTTGGATAAAATGACTCAGTATTAATAATTTCCTCCCTTTCACTGCTTTTGTGCTGCAATGTATGAACGCATTATTGCTTATTGTCAATGGTATTATTATATGTAATTAGTGGCACTGATGTATGATTGTGTTCTTTCTGCAGCTCTGTGTAGCACAGCTGCAAGTTTAGGCAAAGAAAGCTGGATTCAGTTGCCTTACTGTCTAGACCCTACAATTAAAATGATTCTGCGCGACTAGACTTCAAAACTAAATCATTAAAAAAAAAACACTATGCACCAGTGTTGGACAGATAAAACTCCCATCAAACATACAGAAAGTCCCGTTGAAAATTGAAATCCTGACGATAAATTTGTTCTCCTGTTGTCAAACTCCTAATTGTCAAAGTAAAAATGCACATGTCCTTTTTGCTGTTGTAGTAACTCGATTTACAGAAATGGGGAAAAAAACAGTAGGTCGTGATACTTCATGGTTGTGTGCACCACATGAGGAAGGTTTTCCTTCAGCTAAATGAAATTATCTTTAATATTATCAAAAACAATTAAGTGCCTAATATTGTGCACATGGGCTCTTCATTCAGTTTAGTTGACTGACAGTATCAAAGAGACAATAAAAAGTATAGGTTACTTTTATTTCTATTAAAAACAGAAAGAATTACTCTTCTTAGTTCTGAGTACTGAACTCTCAGTGCATCTGAACATCAGGGGTGTCGCATGAAATGATGCTGTAAAGGGTGCGGTTGATACTGGCAGGTCATCGCAGGATGCAACAGAAACCAGTCTGGGCCTGAAATAAAACAAACATAAGGACAAGAGGAGCATTGTTAAAAGACACATAAGGTGTGTCATCGTTGCGCAACGTTCACTCTCTCTACAACATGAGATAGAAAGGAAGATGTTGTTTTATGTTGGTTCATATGTGAGAGTTACACATGCAGGTAAGCACTGCAGGTTATTCCTCATGTCACAGCACATTTTGAGTATAGTGCTCCTGTTTCCATCACATACAAGCTGCAGTTATTTGTGTCAGAGAAAGACTTTGTACTCAGACTGGAATGGGCCTTCTGCATTCCAAATAGTCATTCCTGTTCACATGAAAAGTGGATGGGGTGTGTCACCTGTAAATGTCTCAAAGAGACTTATTGTTGTGTTTCTTTTGCCAAAAGCCCTGCAGGTTGAAGTGCAAGAACTCCCACACATTGCATTGCATAGCAGATTGTCACCCACTAGAGACACATGGAAATGAGTCTGCAGTGAGGTTTGAATACAGTTTAATTTATCTTCTGAAAATCAGAAAATTCTTTTTAGTGAATGCAGAACACACCAGTTTTCATGAGTACCTCAACTATAATCATGCACACCTCATTTGTACTTTGCTTCACACAACAGCCACAGTCACACCTTGCCACACCTCCAGACATACCATCACCATTAATCACTCAGCCCACATAAACAACCTACTTTGACAGAGCGGAAGAGTCTGTTTCTCACGGAACATTGTATTACAATGAAATATCTTCATTTTGTTTTCAAATTAATAAAATCTATCATATGATGTGTAGGTTGTTACCACCATGGAAGCATTTTCAGATATGAGATGCAACATTTAAGGGAATGTGAAGCATGGGTAATAGCTCTAACACGATTGTGTTTTACTTTAACAAAAATCCCCAAATGTCGTGCTTCAGACTCAGTACTGTATAAACCACAGTCTAATGTGAGGGCCACTGAGCAGCTCCGTAGAGCAGATAGGAGTCAAGTGCTCTGCTCAAGCAGCGGGTAATCTTCTGGTCACAAACTCATTTTTCTACCTCTAGACCACTGCTGCCTAAAAAGGAGTTTTATGTGATTTTACTGTGTGTTTTTTTTCAAAGAAATAAATGTCAATATTTATTCCTAAGTGAGTAAGAAAGAGCAATAAGCAATTCAACTAAGTTAAGTGCAAATCTTCTTAACAATCACTAAAGTACGCAGCATTTAAAGACTAGTGTTAAATTAGTAAATCATGAAAGTTTAGATTTTTCCCAACCAGTTCATATCAGTATAGGAATTATTAGGAATCATGCATCTATTAAATATATTTAATTTTATTTGTTAAGTTGAGATGTCCACTTTTCACAACAAAGTAGGCGCTACTAACGGGTCAAAATTCCTGCTTTTGTAAAAGTCCAGATCATGACAGGATACCACTTAAATTAATACACGCCAACGTTAGCAAGTCTACAGCCAAATAGCGCTTCTGTGAGGCTTTATGTGGATGTCCACTCAGTCTTGATGGTAAATATAGTTGATTGAAGCAATGAATATCTCAGTGCATCAGCCCAAAAAGCTGAGTTTGCAGCTGCAAAATCTGTTGTTCTTCCTGCATCCAGCGCCATCATTTGACTTGACAGTGACGTAGTTAGATGGAAGGAAGAACTACAGGCTGTAGCTCTGGTCTCCGCCTCGGGGTAGCCACTAACTTCCTTGCTGTCTCTGCTTGTATTGGAAATTAGTAACATAGCAAAAATTGCATCCAAAAATATGATTGCAGAGAATGGTGAACGAGGATACATTTTACAGTGTTTTGGCTGAGTCGGATAATCAGCCGAATTTATTTGAGCCAGAGTACACGACCGTAGAAAAGCAGCAGAGAGGCAGATGTTGCGGCTGCATTAGCCGTGGAAGAGGATATGGCCGATAGGGATTCTCTGCGTGAAAGAAGCTTGCGCGCAATGCATCCTGGGACATGTAGTCATGGCTGGCACGGCTCCTTGAGCAGGAGAACTAAGCTTTCTATGTCAATTGAATGTGCACTGAGGAATCAATTGCTTTAATCGACTACATTCGTCACCAATACTGATTGGACATCTAAGTAAAAGATGGTGGATTTTCCCTTTAAGGCACAGCAGAGCTTTTTAGCTAAATGCCATCATTGGCATGCTAACATCCTCACAGTGACAATGTTAACAGGCTGTTGTTTAGCAGGTAATGTTTGTTGTTAACCATGTTCATCATATTAGTTCAGAGAGTTTACATGTTTACATTTGCTTTGAACAACACAAAGTACAGCTGGTATTTGGTCTTACACCAAAGTAGCAGTGTATGAGATGTCTCTGATAGTGAGTGATATTTGGGCTGATGCAACAGTTGCCTGCTGCCTGTCTGACAACAGACAGTTACTAATAAAATGTCTTCTATCAGAATCAGAATCAGCTTTATTGGCCATGTACGCTTACGCATACAAGGAATTTGACTCAGATTTTTCGTTGCTCTCTACGTGCATAGTTTATAATTTGTTCAATTACTTCAGTGATTAATGTATTTGCAAGTTATGCAATGTGTGTCAATATTCTTTATTCTCACAACCTTTATCAATCTACAGAATACAGATTTGCCCTTTTAATTGTGACACTGATCTACAGTAAACTTTACATAAACTAGCTCACAGTACGTTGTAATAAGACGCTGTTAAACCACTGCCACACCCCTATGTTATTCTATCACAAGGATGTCTGATTGCACAAATATAACAATGTACACAGACTCTATCGTGTTGCAATGTATTATGTGAACGCACATTTCAGCCATCACTTAGTTCTGCTGGTAGTGCAAAGGATTCATATTTAGGAAGTGAGATTGGAACAAATAATGTTCACCACTTTGAATTGCTCTGGTAAATTTACTTAGCTGTACAAATTATATATCGATTTTTTTTGCTATTCTTCTGTGCTGTATAATACTTGAATGCAAACTTACCACTAAATAAATAGTGCAGGCATCTGCACATGTAGCAGTGAAACCCTTAATGAAGTGCAGAAGTTGGTGTGTCGGTGTGAAAATGCAGTCTCCAGAGATTAAATTATCTTCACTCATATATTACCAGGGTTATAAACTATCTAAGTTAGACATTATTTATAGCCGTTTAGCACATGCATGAGATGAGTTTGCAATCTCAAAATGAAAAGCAGCAGTGAAAAGAAGCAGCTGGTTTGTATTACTCCAGGCTGTAGAAGTGAACAGTCTGCAATAGTAATTTGTTAGGTAGAAGTAAAACAACTCTTGAGGCAAAATGTTCAAAAAATAAAACATCCAGAATTCTTATATTTGAAAATAATCCCAAACTGCAAGGAAAGGTATGTAAGGCTTGTAAAGGCTTGTAAAGATGACATACTGTGGTGAAATGGAAAGAAGCAAACAGGGAGGAGCTTGTTCTTGTTTGGGCACGATGCACATGTCAAAGAAAAATAACAAGGTCAGGTATTAACTTCCACCATGGACGTCATTTACTGAAACTATGACTAACAAAAGAACCAATTCTTAAAATCAGATTTTCATGCAACATAACACCGATAGAAAAGACAAAGAGGTGTGTGAGAAGAGGTGTGGTGGTAGAAAGTCAAGTTAAAAAAACACTATCATACTGATCCATTTTACAATGTTTATAATTACAGTGCTTGTTACCATAACATAACAGGTTTGGTCCTGCGGCAGTCTTGCTCAACAATCATGGCACAAAGTAAAGCCACTTCAACTGAAGTTGAAAAACTGCCAGTTTTGACTGAATGACTAACCGGAGGCTGACAGTTACGGCTGTTTTACAAATTGCGGTATACTTTGTAGCAATAAAAGATAAAGGTTCACAAGAATGCCCTGTCTTCATGCACATTAATGTGGTGCATGGGGAAAAAAAGGATGAATGGAAAAATGAAGCCATTGTATAAGGTTTGCAGGTAGCTGTGAGGTTTTATTGAATTCATTCAGTTTTGTAACAAAAGGATTAAGTTTAATCCCTCTTTCTACTTCTAATGGTCACACAAAAATGAACCTGAAGGGTGTGTGTGTGACGGGTGGGGCAGAGCAACCATTTTAGGTAATGCTCCTCCCTTCAGTCCTGCATTTTCCCTCCCACACCAGAGGCAGCAGCAGCCTTACAGTATAAAAAGGGGACGAAGGGAGAGCTGTGCATCTTAGTCCATCTCATTCTCTCCCAGGCAGACCTCCTCAGCAGTCTTCACGATGTCCTATAATTCAGGCTATGGTGGAGGCTTTGGTAGACAGTCTACTAGAACCTCTGGTGGAAGCTTTATTAGAAGCTCGTCACAAAAGCCTTCTTATGCTTCGAGCATGCATGGTGGTGCAGGTGGAACAAAAATCTCTGTTTCCTCTGGTTTTGGCAGTGGAAGTAGTTATGGCAGTGGAGGTGGTTATGGCATGGGAGGGGGAGGGGGAGGCTTCAGCGGAGGTGGAGGTGGAGGCGGAGGCTTCGGCGGAGGTGGTGGCATGGACCTCCATGTTGGGGCCAATGAGAAGGCCACCATGCAGAACCTGAACGACCGTCTGTCCAACTACCTGGAGAAGGTGCGCAACCTTGAGAACGCCAACGGTGAGTTGGAGATCAAGATCCGCCAGTTCTTGGAGAGCAAGAGCTCCCCCGCTTCTCGTGACTACTCTGCTTACGAGGCCATCATTGCTGACCTGCACGGAAAGGTATGTCACATGACCTCTGAATCCTGAATGAGATACCAAAGCATGCCACACTGTAATTTATCATGCAATGCAACTATTGGAGGAATATGTTGAAAATGATGCATTGGAGGTTTAACTTACCTTGAGTGATAAGGCATATGTATGATTATGTAGAGACTGTTACTATTTAACATAAGTAATGTTATATAATGTTTACAGAGTCTCACAGAGACAGTTTGAAGGAAGAATTGCACTAATCATGTCAAATGAAACTTTGCGTCATCACACAGATCCAGAATGCCACCTGTACCAATGGAGGCATCTATCTGTCCATTGACAATGCAAAACTGGCAGCAGACGACTTCAGAACCAAGTAAGTATCAGATATGAGAGACAGAAAGTCTCTAAAACATAGTAAATTGAAAATCACTCTGAACCGATACATGGAAGATGTATAGACTGATTGCAAATGTCCGATCTCTTGCTGCCTCACAGGTATGAGAATGAGCTAGCCATGCGTCAATCAGTAGAGGCAGACATCGCCGGTCTCAAGAGACTGTTGGATGAGCTGACACTGGCCAGATCAGACCTGGAGATGCAGATAGAAGGCCTCAGGGAGGAGCTGATCTTCCTCAGAAAGAACCACGAGGAGGTGGGTAGCAAATGCTTGACAGCAGTCAACTGAGTTGGTTTGCATTTAATTTGCTGTCTCGAATGTAGAAAAAAATCTACTCAAACACCTCAGCAAACATCCACCTTTTAACAAACTCCTCTTATTTAACAGGAATTGGCAGCCATGGGAAGCCAGATGGGTGGACAGATCAATGTGGAGGTGGAAGCAAAACAACAGCCAAACCTGAGCGCCATTATGGATGAAATGCGTGAGCAATATGAGGGTGTGGCCAACAAGAACAAAAAAGAGCTTGAAGTCTGGTTTCAAACACAGGTAAGACCAAAACCCTGGTGGTGCTATTAATTGCCTAAGTAACGTCTCATTGACTGTTTAAACTGACACATATGTATTTATATATGACACTGATGTTCTCCAATGTCTACTCCAGTCAGAGACGCTGAACAAGGAGGTGGCAGTCAACACAGAAACCCTCAACACATCCAAGTCAGAAATCACTGAGCTCCGTCGTTCATTGCAGGGCCTGGAGATCGAGCTACAGTCCCAACTTAGCATGGTAATAGACAATGATCTGGGGCAAATCTTACATACAATTTAATGCAACCACAGTAGTTTTCAGTTTATTCACTCCTTCACTTCTCCATCTCTCTTCTCTTAACCTTCCTCCTCCAGAAAGCGTCCCTGGAAGGCACTTTAGCTGAGACAGAGGGACGGTATTCCATGCAGCTCCGGGGCTTCCAGATGCAGGTGACGAGCCTGGAGGAACAGCTGACGCAGCTGCGTATTGACATGGAACGACAGGGCCAAGAATACCAAATGCTGCTCGACATCAAGACACGGCTGGAGATGGAGATTGCAGAATACAGGAGGCTGCTGGATGGAGAGGGCAGGTAATTTGTTTGCAAAGAACAATTTTGTCCTTTCATTGTCAACTAATAACTATCTCTGTAAATTGAGGCAATGTACTGATATTAAATGCAAGAACTGTAATTCTCCCCCTCCACAGTGCCAGCAGTGGAAGCAGTTCAAGGACCTCCTCTAGCAAGGTGACAATTGTAACAGAGGAATTGCGGAATGGCAAGGTGGTGTCCTCCTCTAAAAGCTCCACCTAATTTGTCTCCTGTCACCTGACGACCACAAGCAACATATTAATTACTCAAGTACTTCCTCCACAGACACATGAAAATGCAATAAAAGACTGTGGTTTGCTGACTATCATTTGTCTTGTTTGACTTATTTGTGTCTTAATTCCAAATAAAATCGATAGTGTCATGGTTTTGAGATGAAGCAAAGGTCTTGTGAAATTACATGTTTCATCTTCAAGAGTTACTTTAGGTATTTGAAAGGTCTAAGATACGATTATTTTGACCGATATGTGTGAAAAACGTGTCCAGTGAAATCCCAATAGCTTGAGGTATAGCAGTGTCGGCCATATTATGTCCTGGATATAAAAGGATAGAGAAATTCGGGCTGTGAATATAAAGTTGCTGATATCCATCCTGAGGCTAGTTTGGAAATTCTGAGCAAAGAGTATTGCTGCCCTCCCCCTCTCAACAATTTTAAGTTCAGAACTTCAGAAGCCACACAATGTACAGCCGTACAGTACCAGACGTACAGCTCTACTGCAGACAGCATGCATGCTCCAAAAAAATATTTTTTTAAAAGGAACAATAAAGCTACAATGTAGAAATGTATAACCTTAATACCTCACAACAATAGAGTGCTGGGTTTTAATCGGCGGTACAATTTAGATTACAGACCGCAATGTACAGTGTAATACTCTGGAGTTATGGTGTAATCTTTTGTACCAACAGTGTTTCACTACAGCACATACATATGTAGGTACTGAGGAACAACATGTGAATGAAATAGGGGGGGTCACAATTTGGGATTTTACAAAGAACGTATACTGTAGTTAGGCCTATTTTAACTATGACCTACTGAGCAATAATTTGAGAGAATACTTATACCTATTCTAATTGGACACTATTACAGGGTAAAGTATGACCATAAAACTGAGCAAAAATCTGGACGTTTCAGGCAAGATGTAGTAATGATTTCTGCATCACTTCATAAATAAAAAAAAAATGACATGTAAATTGGCACATGCTGTGGAATATCGGTGTTGTTTACCTTTTAATAATATTGTAGATATGTATCAGCATTCACACGCTGTTTTTCTGAAGTCTCTTTTGTGTGTTGTTTTAATCCATGAAACTGCCATCATAGTTAGATAAATTAATTAAATTTTGAGTTAAATATAAGGATACTAAACGTTTTAATAAAATAATACTTTTTGTTGATTAACATCAATATAATTAAGAACAAACATGTAAGAATATATATGTAAAAGAATCTTTCTGGCATTTCCAAAGCAGAACTATTTTTGTTGTGTTTAAGTGAGGTCCGGTCATTGTTATGAGTTGCGCTGTTCACCTGCCAGGTGCCACCAAAGGTGCAACGGAGCATAATGTTTAAGTCACGTTGCTGTGTAGTGATGCTCATGAATATTAAATGAAGTGAAGACTCGTAGGGCAGGAATTGACCGGGTTAACGCGGTGCAAAGTTATCTGTACGTTTCTACATGATGCTTATAGCGGTTGGATATGCTAACGGTAGCTAGAAGCTAACATGCTAGCGGAGTGGACACATGTTAGCTGCTGACGCACGTGTCAGGTAGTTGCTGATGCACTGAAAAAAATGTTGTGTTGGATTTACTTAATTTTTTTTAGGTAAGCGGTCGCAGGAAATAAATGTATCTAAATCCAGATATATATTTTAAGTTGACTTTACTTAATTTATATTCAGAATTTTACCTCAACTATTTTGAGTAAAGTTTACTCACTATGTTCATGTTCAGTATACTCAAATGTATTATGTAACCTCAATTACTATTTACCTATTTTGTTTTAGTAGATTCAGATCAATTTAATGGTTTAAATTCTACAAACTAAAATTAAGTTTGATTTAGTTAAACATTTTTTGCTATTACTAGTATCCAGTGGCGGGCCGTGCATTTTATACCCAGGCCTTCACTGCTGTCATGCAGCTGAAATACCACCTTATAACCACATGATGGCGCCACAGCTATTATTCGTTTCTAAGGCTGTAACTATGTAGTACTCGTATTAAACCGTTCGGTACGAGACTTACAATACGTTTGAATAACGCTAGAGCATTTGGAAAATGCAGAAGCTTAAATTCAGGAAAACATAATGTTTTCTGTGCTCATGTAGGACAGTGGTTCTCAGATAGTGAGGTTGGGAGACCCACCATCATCCCTTAATGACAAGCCTCAGCCCACTCATCACTTTAGGAGACCATCCTATGATTTAACTTTTACAACGTAAGCATTAAACGTACTGCTCTGCAATTTCTTTCCTCGTCTCAGCCCCCTGTGTCACGCGGTGTGCGGTACTCGAGTCAGGAAGCTTATCAGAATGCCCATATTTGATTGGCTGCATCACGGAAAATCCCCCAGAGGCCTTCAGGATTTGAATTTCTAGCAGTCTGCCCATGCGCAGAGAGGAAAGTGTGTGGAAATTAAATTGTACATATTTTTTTCTCATTACTTTTACCTGAATGGAATTAACTCATTTTAAACGAGCGCAGTACATTTTAAGATTACTTAAAATAAATACATAGGATTCAATTACTCATTAAAATCGATGAAATAAACTAGATTAAGACATGTAACATTTACAAGGGGGCCGAATCATTTTTTTCAGTGATGGGAATAAAAGCTATAAGGATTTTGGGCTTTACTCTCTTTTTTTTAAACACTGCTATTATTTTAAACAACTGTACATAGTAACATGTTTTTTTTTTTTTTTTATGTATTCGATGAGAGTGTGGAGAATGGAAACATTTGAAATGTTTAGAACAAATTTGACAGAACATTGGTTTTATTAATAAAAATGATATTGTGTATTCAAAACACATTGGGTTTATTAGTATTATTACATACATTTTACGCGTTTCATTTATGTTTGACTAGCAAATATACATTACATTAAGTTTATTAGTATTATTACATACATTTTATGTGTTTCATTTATGTTTGACTAGCAAATATAAATTACATTAAGTTTATTAGTATTATTACATACATTTTATGTGTTTCATTTATGTTTGACTAGCAAATATAAATTACATTAAGTTTATTAGTATTATTACATACATTTTATGTGTTTCATTTATGTTTGACTAGCAAATATAAATTACATTAAGTTTATTAGTATTATTACATACATTTTATGTGTTTCATTTATGTTTGACTAGCAAATATACATTACATTAAGTTTATTAGTATTATTACATACATTTTATGTGTTTCATTTATGTTTGACTAGCAAATATAAATTACATTAAGTTTATTAGTATTATTACATACATTTTACGCGTTTCATTTATGTTTGACTAGCAAATATACATCACATTAAGTTTATTAGTATTATTTATGTTAAAACTATGTAATCCAAATGGATGGAAATTGTATATGCAATTAAAATACATAAATCTTAATCATTAGGCCTAAATATTTCTGTGAGTGTGTATGACTCACAATAAATGTTATAAAGTAAAATCAAAGGAAATGCTATCATATCAGATGCTGTGATGATCAACTTCCTGGCAACAGAAGTAGAAATCAGAACTGAGGGAGCATTTCAAACAGGCCCATCTTCTTCATTTATTTATCATGTTTTAATATGTAATGTTGGGAACAGTTTGATGTAGGAACAACTATAGATCCTACATGAAACTGCTCATAACGAGGTCTGTGGATTATCTTGAGTGACCGGCTCATGATTTCTGGAAAGAGACATTACTGTTTTTCCCGTTATATTGAAGAGAAGGCGGACTTCTCTACAGCTGATATCTCCAAAACAAGGCAACTGACACAAACAGTCTAGATTGATAAATGGCACTACAGGTAAGAGGATGTTTTAATGATTGTCTTGATTATTATGTTCATACATGTGTTTATTTTTAAGTTAAGCTGTTTTTTATGTATTTTAAAGTATTGTGTAATTGTAAATTCAGATGTAGTGCTGTGTAAATGCGAGTATGTGTTTACAAATGTGTTGTTTGATCAGCTGTTGTGTTTATTTTTAGTTTCAAGGCACTTGAGACAATTCCAGGATATCAAACAATTGCACCATTTGGAGACTGACAAAATTGTTGAATGTATTTTAGCAGGGTACAGTTTGACCATAAAATTAATTACAATCTAGTTTAGCGACACTTCAGATAACAGTCTGCAAACCCTGTTGCATTGACTTAAATTGAATAGTTACCATTTAAATGTAACAAGGGGGAACTGTCTAAAGATATCAATATGAATTTATTTTTGTTTTACTTGCCTCAAAAATGTAGGGACAAACTAAACTGCACAGTTTGTTGTCAGAATAGTAGATTAAACATATGCATTGTGATCTTGTGTTTTATCTTTCTATATTTGTATTTATTACCTGGGATGAAAGGAGGCCATGCACAGCTGAAAGAAAGTAAAATTGCGTCTTGAGGAGCTGCAATGCAATGGTCGTACACAATTACCACGGAGGAAACTTTAAATAGTTTAACGACATTCAAAATTGTTAACGTGGTAACACCGCAAAAACAAGCGAGAGACATCTAGCGTGGGTGAACTCTGTCCAATCAAGGCCATAGAGCATCCAGTAATGACGTTTGCTGGTGAAGTGAAGGTAAATTTCACCCAGTGCATGCTGGGAAATGTTCCAGTCCCTCATTAAACTGATTTAACCAATGTTTGGCCCCCAGGAGGCAGAGCTTGTATGTATTTTATGAAATTCAAAAGTTTTGCACATCTTGGCTCCAGAAACACAAATATTAAACTAACAGTTAAACAATTCCTTATAGAGTTCCAATTTACCTTTTTTGCACTTTGAGTCCTCTCAATAGTTCCACTTACATCTCTTTTATAATGGTGGTCTATGGGGAAAATGCTTTTTTATTCACAAGGGAGTAGTTGTACTACTACAGTTGACCACTGAGCCAAATAAGCAGGAAGGCTGACTTGCCACACCCTACTAAGCTCTCTCAATATTGAGCTTTCATGAGGCTGAGGAACTCTAACATTAGCAGACACATAGTCCTTATACAGTAGTTAGCATGATGTGTTAGCAAACGCTACCTTTGCATCCATCAGAAACAGATCTTATAGCCACTATCAATTGGTCTTTTAGCTCTGGTGGCTAGTTTTGCACTGATACTTCACTGCCGTTTGGTGCTGGTTAGGTAGCATACATTGGGTTTATTAGAGCTTGGTTACTATCAATACAGCTTGTAGAGAGCTGTGATATGGAACCTTAAAACAATCAGCCAAAACATTCATTTAATGCTGCTTTAATCTGATACAGTTGGTAATAGCTTGAGTAAGATCAAGCTATTACCAACCTTATCTGATTTGTATTGTAGAAAAACATAAATTATTCTGAGGGACAGTAATAGAAAATTCAACTGCATGATCTTTATTGATTTTTGATAATCCTTTCAGTTTATCACTCAATCTCATCCACATCCACATCAACGGTCTTGCTGGTCTCGACCACCTTTCCATCCACAACTGTTTGCACCACTGTGATGGTTTTTGTGACAACTGAGGAAAAGAAAAAATACAACAATCATGAGCAAATCACACCACATTTCTTCAACCCAGTTAAAACTTAAGTAGCATTTTAACGGTAAAATATAGAAATGACATGCATGAGAAAAAAATGCGTACCTTGTCTTGAACTGGTAATGGAGAGAAAAAGAATGAAGAAAACATTAGTTTAAAACATGTCTACTGTACATTGTCATACAATCAAACAATCAAACTGGAGTGGGATATTTTTTTCTATGTAACCTAACCCCCCCCCCTTCCGTCTAGTCAGTGTCTCTCTCTCTTCATCAGGTCTCACCTGTCATCATCCTCCCCATCCAGCAGCCTCCTGTACTCTGCGATCTCCATCTCCAGCCGAGTCTTGAGGTCCAGCAGCATGTCGTACTCCTGCTTGTTGCTGGCGATGTTGGCGTGGAGCTGGGACAGCTGAGTCTCCAGGCTTGTGACCATGTTCTGGAGGCCTGATAGCTGTGCAGCATAACGCGTCTGGGTCTCTGCCAGGGTGCCTTCCAGAGACGCTTTCTGTTGTGGTCGTAGGAAGAAGTTGTTAGGTGTGAGTAGGCAGTCAGTGATTCAAATTCAGAGATGTTACTTGATGCTGGTTACAATTTGCTGCAAGGCTTGTTGGCTTGAGTGTGCAACCAGCATCTTGTGGCTCTGTGTACTTCGTAATTACCCTTATTCGCTTTATTGCCGAGAACAAGATGAGAAGATTGTTACCAATCACACGTCTGTGCACTAAATATGGAGCATCACCTAGCTACCGGTTAGCTTATAGCTTAGCATTACGACTGGAATTGGTGAACCAGCTAGCTTATCTCGGTCCAAAAGTAACAAAATCTGCAGAACAGCATCGGTAAAGCTCACAAATTCCCGAAATATTGTGTTTGTTGACGTACCATGCTCAAATGGGACTGCAGTTCAATCTGAAGCCTCTGGAGGGTGCTCTTCAAGTCCTTAATCTCTGTGCGGGACGTCACCAGAGTCTCTGTGTGTGTGATCACGTCCTGCTCCACTGATGCGATCTAGGCAGATCAAAGAAACAATATTCTTTGTTTTACCCAACAATTATAGTAGATTACTGCCACATAATTAAGACAGATAACCTCAATGTAACTATTTAAAGGTTACTGCGGTGGCTGTATTCTGAGCAGTTGTGATTTTTCACCTTGGTCTGGTACCACGCCTCGAGTTCCTTGGTATTCTTGCTGATCGCGATCTCATATTGTTCCCTGATCTCTGACATAACATTCTTCAGGTCTGGAGAGGGAGAAGCATCCACGGACACATTGACCTGTCCGCCCATCTGACTCCTCAGCAGAATCAGCTCCTGTAGGGGGTCAAAGGACAGTCAGCTGGTGTAATAACTAAAATGAGTCAATTTTGTTTTTTATTATGGCAACAAGAGCATCCAATCAATTTCTTTTGTGAGCTGTATTGCATGTATGTTTTTGGTTCTTTGATCTAAGTGTGAGAGACAAACAGTAGCAATGAGCTAATGGAGGGAGAGAAGAATACAAGGAAGTGTGTGAAGGGAAGAGGGCAGCGCTGGGAAAAGGGAGAAGGCGGCAGACCTGTTTATAAAAACAATAACCAAACATGGAATTTCCTTTGTGTTATCAAAGGTAACACAGAGGTCATGTGTGCAGAGCTTTGCTTAGACCACAGTAGATGGCTATGATAAATGGTTGCAACTTTGTCTCACAGTGAATATTTTGCTGAAAAGATGGATGATGATGAGTTTAATCAATCACCAGTTATGTACATACAGAGTGGGTGTTGGCCTGTGTGCAGGAATGTATCATGGGTGTGGACTGATGCAAACTCATCAGTTTTGCTGCATGTGAAACTGTCATCAACAAACCTTGGATTGGTGAAAACCAACCACTACTCCATCGTCTGTGCACTCTCACCTCTTCGTGATTCCTCTTGAGCATGATGATCTCGTCCTTCAGGGCCTCATACTGGCTCTCCAGGTCCATTCTGGCCAGGTTCATCTCATCCAGCACCCTCTTCAGTCCAGCGATGTCCGCCTCCACAGCCATCCTCATGGCCAGCTCGTTCTCATACCTGAGAGGGGTGGAGGGGCACACAGAAGGACGAGCAAACCGGTCAGATGGGTTTTAGTGGGTCGTTAAGATTAGAAGTTGTCAGTGAGACTTCAGTTCACGCTTTGCTGTGATGTGGCATTGCAGAGAAGGGAAGGGGAATACACTCACTTCATTTTGAAATCATCAGCAGCCAGTTTTGCGTTGTCAATATCCAGGATTGTCTTGGCATTAAGCCTAGAGGCAATACGAATCTGAGGAAAACAAAAAACAGGGAAACAAGTCAGAAAAGGTACAACTGAGCTCATGTCTCATACAGATTTACAACAGTACAGTATGCGATCCACACCAATATGACATTTTTGGGAATTCAAAAGATAAGAGTTTCAAAAAGATACCTGATATACTAATTTATCCATTGGTTGATATTCAATGTTTACACTTTTTGGGAAAGGACCCTTGAAAATGTGGTTCTTAAAGAATTGGAATGTAGTAGTGCATATGATGCAAAAGTTAAATATCAACATTAAATAAAATCAGATATACAACTATTTTTAAGCTTAAATTAAGCCTGTGCAAAATGTATGTACTGTACAATATTGGCTCATAATATCAACTATCTGATATTTCAGTTGGGCTCTGCAATAAACCTGCACTGCATCCCTTTGTAAGTATGAAAATGAACAGTGTACTGGTAATTGTTTTTTGCATAATAGTGTAAACAGCTTCCTGATAAGATGGCCCACTTCTACACTCTGCTAATGATACGTTTCCTGGTTCTCTTACTCAAATGTCAGCTGTCTCAACCCCACATACAGTACATACCAACACACTGCCTCAGAAAGATGAGAAGGGGAAGATAACAGAAAACACACACATGTCTCTGTCTACTACTTCTTACCTTGTCCTTCAGGTCTTCGATGATGGCGAAGTAGCTGGTGTAGTCGTGGCAGATGACCGTTTTGCTCTGGTACCAATCTCTGATCTGCTGTTCCAGGCGGTCGTTCTCCTTCTCCAAGGTGCGCACCTTGTCCAGGTAGGAGGACAGACGGTCGTTCAGGTTCTGCATGGTGGCCTTCTCGTTGGCCCCGACGTGGAGGTCCAGGCCATCAGTCAGGTTGAAGCCTCCGGAGGATGATCCGTAGTTCTGCTGGGATGAGGACATGCGGGTGCCACGGCCGCCTGCTCCTCCGTAGACACTCATGGTCTTCTGGCCGTAGGATCTGTTGCCGAAAGACATGCTGGGAGAGCTGGATCTGGATCAGGATCAGGATCAGGTAGGATCACTGGAGTTGATCTGCAGTTGAAAGCATCACCTTGGTGTCCTTGGTTATATAGCTGCCTCACGCAGCAAAGTGGGAAGGGCTAGGAGAGGTAGATGAAAAGGAAGAATGTGGCTGATGGGCAACCTCCCTACTCCTCTTTGCAATCTCCTTATCAGCACGGGTGTGGTGATCAGTGGTTCATCTGCTTTTTTTCAGGTCAAACCTGTGGTTCCACATTTCATCGTTTCTTTTTGTACTTGTTCCTTGAATACTATGTTCCTTTTTTTCTAAACTCGTACCTTTGGCAGACTTCCTTGTCTGGTTGCTTGAAAGCAGGTTTAGCTGCACAGACATACTTTAAAATAATGTATTCTTAGAGAAGAAAAAGCTATGGTTGACTATCTTGTAAAACACTCATAGTAGTGACAGAAGTGGCACATGCCAGCGACAATTTCACCTCAGTGAAACTTGGGCCCAAGGGTTGAGGGCCAGGCAGTTCTAAGGTAGTCCAAGTTATTTTTGTGTCCAAGACTTACAAGAAGCCACTTACATTAGGAAAGAGAAAAGATAAAGGAAAGGTAGCAAGATCCACAGTAATGTATCCATATGTGTCGAAACATATCAGATAAACATATTAATCATACAGTGAACAAAAACTGAGCCAAGATCATGTTATGAATGAAGAGTAGAATATTTCATTGTAAACATCATCCAAATCACACAGATCTGTCCTCTGGGGCTGGAACTCTTAATTGTCAATGTGCTGAATTACCCAGTATTCTCAATTTTGGGGTTTATTTCTTCTGAGCATTTTATTTATAAATGTTTAGCTACAAAGCTTTACAATAAATAATACTGCAAGGCACATTTCTGTATGTATCATATACAGTAAATCAAACTGAAAACACCACAACATACTGCAAGGTATTTCAGGAATATGATTTGATTTTGTATGACAATGTCTTCAACACATGCACATCTTGCAAAAAATTGTGGAAAATCTGTATATATATGTACATACTTATGTTTGCATATAATTTGTTTTTTTTACTTGCATTGTATTTGAGGCAATACTCGTGTAGACGTGAGGTTGATGCCCAAACAAAAGGCATGGATACTTTGGTGCAGCAGTATGCAAGTTGAGCCGTGGACAGACACACACATACACACACACACACACACACACACACACACACACACACACACACACACACACACACACACACACACACACACACACACACACACACACACACACACACACACACACACACACACGACCAATCTCATTTTCACCTGGCAGAGATAATAATAAAAAATATTCTTGAGGTTGAAAGTAATTCCGTACATTTACTTAAGTACGGTACTTAAGAATTTTGTGGTACTTGTAGTTTACTCAAGTATTTCTATTTCTGCTCTCTCATACTTGTAATTCACTACATTTCAGAGGTAAATATCGTACTTTTTACTCCAATACATTTATTTGATAATTTAAATTACTTTGCTGATTAAGATTATACACAATATACAAAATATAAATCAATCAATATATTAGTATCATTAGTATAGGACCTTTACTTGTAACAGAGTCATTTACACTGTAGTATTTCTACTTTTAATTAATTAAAAGATCTGAAGAAGACTGAATAAATACAACAGAAAATGTAGTTTTCTTTAGATTTTACTGTAGGACAAGCCTGACAAGTTACTGATAAGCTAAACTTGTTTCTCCGGTGAAGCTTTACTCCCCACCATCACTGGCCTTCATTACGTCCATTGTAACATTTGGAAATATTGCAAACAACAATCTGTATTGATTTATAATCATCACAGCAGCCTATAACAGAAGCACATACCCATGCCAGTTGAAAATGAAAAATGATCACCTTGATTGTTGTTTTTTCTAGTTATCTGTCATCAACAGAGCCATGCTGCCTGACTGCCTTCCTGTTGCACACATCTTCAGTCACACTGATAAAAAGGTGATGACTGATGGTTTGATTGCATCTGATGACAGTCGGTGTGTTAAAACATCGTACATTGTTGAAAATAGGTACAGCAAGACAAGATATCGAATTGTCCTTATTTATGGAGCAAAATCAAAATAATTTGATTAAAAGAGTCAAATGTGATAGTCTGATGCTCGTTAACATGATGATAATACCTCATCTAATAGATATTTTTCACAGCAGACATTTTTACTTGTCATAGCAGGTGTAATAATCAACAAAGGCTCCGTGCCAGTTAAGTGTCTCAGTTAGACAGCATGCATGACACCATGGATTCAAGTTATTAGTTACACCTCTGCCTTTCCTGTTGTGACATGTCAAACTGTCTACTGAGAAATCACAATTATCTTGTAAAACTAAGCATTGACTCGTGTCGACAAAAGTTCTTTTCCACCCAAGGCTAAATCAGATTTTATATTAACAACTATTGCATAAATAATCTAAGCAATGTGGTTTTGTTTTTTTTACAACAGAATCTATTTTTCATGTTGATTCTTTTGACTTTTAATATGTTTTACAGCTTCAACTTTCCGTTCTCTAAAGCCATGCAGGATTAACAGCCTTTCAGTGCTGCAGTGGACATGATTGGCTTGTAAAACAACTTTCTCAATGTCACCTTAATCCTTTTGAACATTTTGTTCTTTCTGACACTGGAGACAAACAAATGTTGCTCTACCTGCCTTTTCTGTGCCACACCGACACCCTAAAGGTCTTATTACAAATTCTTTCTTTAAGATAATTGACGTCGATGGTGCGTTTGCGTTGGTTAGAGGCAGTTTTAGGTGCAGCAACACTCCTTGATGTGCTCATGCTTGTGCAAACTGTTTTTTTTTTAATATGCTAACATCTTTTGTTGACTTCATAGAAGTCACCTTGTAGTGAAAGAGTCAGTTGAGATATCAAATGCTATAAATGTTCAGGACAGAAACACAAAGGGACACTCTGCTGTTCGTGTTGTTTCTTTTGAACATTGTACCATAGTTAGAGAGAGAGAGAGAGAGAGAGAGAGAGAGAGAGAGAGAGAGAGAGAGAGAGAGAATTTAAAATGGAATAATCGCAGATTAATCCCAGGAAAGAGACATTGCTCTGATCCCTGGAACCAATGCTGAAGCAGCAACTCACGACCTCCCATCAGCTCTCCACACCCACTTTGGGCAGAGAGATCAAAGTGGACACAAAATCATGTGATACTAAGAATGTATTGTCTTTCTTTTTCTGCTCACTCCCATCGGTCCAGATTCCTTCATTCCTTCACACGGACACGGAGCGTTTCGATGTCACGTGTGTTCATACATGTGTGAATGCGTCGACAAGTCTTGTGGGAACGTTCAGTTACACTTCTTATGACTTACTGACATTTTCAAATCATTCTGTCATTACCATACTATTGCTGCATTCATGAATCTTACAGTAGTCATTGGAAACAACAGTGTTGTGTTTTGAGTCTCATATTTGTCTTTACCCTCGACTTGTATACACTGAGACGATCTGATGATATCAAAAAATGTCGGTACGACAGCAGTTTTAGCTCTCACTTTTCAAACTTTTCCCAACTCCATTTGGCGTGGCGTGGTGATTTACTGGTGAATCCTGCTCGGAATATGTGCTCCATCTCCAAGGTTTCACTAGATGGTGCACTTTAGCTGTTATTCTCACCTCTACAGCTCAGACATCTGTTGTGTAAGGGTGCGGCTCTGTGATAATCTGTTTCAGACAGTGAACTGAGAGACGCATCAACCCCTGAAGACCTTATCACGTTATCTTTTTCTCTTGTCTGACTGATGACCTTTTTTCGTACGTTCCATTGTTATATCTTGCAGTTTATTACACCATACTATGATACCTTTCTTTAGCTCATACACTTTTATCACTGCATCAGTACTGGATTTATCAATTTCCAGTAAAAGCAGCAGTTTCCGCATAAAGTAGAAAGAACAATCTTTTTCTTAATATATTTCTTCTAGGTTAATGTCCTATTGGAATGAGGCAGGGTAGGTCTGTTGACACAATAGACTTCTGTTTACCCAAGCTGCAGTGTTTGAATGATAGCGTCTATGCACAGCTCATAATTCAATGTGCAGGTGAATGTTTAACTTTGTCTGCAGTAACTGGTCCCACATAGATAGGAGGAACACACCAAACTCTTTACATGTCTCTCTCACACACGCACACACACACACACACACACACACACACACACACACACACACACACACACACACACACACACACACACACACACATGTAATCCGACCTCAGCACATATCACTGTGGATGTTCAGTCAATGATTCAGTCCAGGACCTTAGTCATAACAGTCAAATGTTGCATGCTGGGATGGGATTGCACAGTGCATGCTGAATCAGTGAGCAGGATTTGGTAATGCCTGTGGAGGGGTGTGGTACATCGAGAGGAGGCTCCAATGGCCGTGTTGCTCCATTACAGACTCACATCTGTGACTAGTTACTAACTCAGCACAGAGCTGTTCTTGTTGCCATTTGTGCACCTCTATATCTATATAATATATTCAAACAGGGTGAAAATGGCGTCTCACTTAAGGTCAAATAACTTTGGAACTGAGTCACAGAACACAGAGAGAGGTAAACCCTCGAATATTGGCTCAGGCAAATACACAAGGTCCCAGAGGTCAGTCCTGGTTAACTGTTTGCCAATTTTTCCATCATGTGGTGCAATGGGCTGCACAGTAACTGCACAAATACAGTGCTGTTCATTATTAGTTTTCCACAAAAAAGATTCAAGAAAAAAACATGGCCCTCCAGAGGAAATTAGAATCTATTGATTCATTTATTTTCTTTTATTTCATTTCATACCTATATGTACAGTAGTGCTTTGAGCTAAATGCTAGCGTCAGCACGCTAACATGCTCACAATGCAAGCATGCTGACATGATGCAGGTACAATGTTTACCGTATTCATTACCTTAGTTTTTAGTACTTAATACATAGTACAGTTTTTGGTCATAAACCAAAATATTGGACAGATTGCACCTTTTTAATTTCTACTGCTTGAGTGCAGATGTTAAGGGGAGAACAAACACATTGCAGTTATTTTTAGAGGTGGAGCACCTAACTCAGATTCAGTGCAGAAGAAGCAAACCTGTTTCCTCCTATGTTGTAATAATTACCTGAGATGAACAAAACATTGCACAGGCATAACTCACACTATATTCTATCTACATTGATAAGAATGTGTCCTTTTAGTTGACAATTCAACACGTGGAACCAACAGCTGCATATTGTTGTTGGGAGTAGGACCTCACAACCTCATTGTGCTATAACAAAGAACAAAGGTGCACAAGTTTGTCAAGTTGACATGATATGATGTGCCAGGTTTTCAAAAAGGAAGTGGCCTGTTTGTGAAAGATATGGGAACGACAGCCAACTCTCATTCCCACTGCACGATGAAACTGATGCGAGGACACTTTACTCATCCGCGCTTAGGGGCAGGAATCCAAACCATCCGGACTTCAAGACAAAAGGCGAGATGAGAAGTGACACATACACTCCACCATCCTCGTAGTTGCTATGCTGCAAACAAACAGTGGATCATTTTAACATTGTTTTGAGACTATGGTAACTTAAATGTGATGTGCTTAAGTTAAAAATAGTAGACTCTCTTTGTCTTTGCATTGAATAGAAACCGTCTCTCTATTCTTTACGGCTTAAAGAAGGAAACTTAGTTCAGAACATCATGGATGAAGTCTTTATTGCTGAAGGCAACCTCCCTGTTACAGTTCAGTCTGAGTCTACTTCACCAAACGTCAGTGCCACAATAACTGGTGATTTGGTACAGATTTATAATATATAGACACATGAATTTCTCTTTGACATTTGCTACATACCTTGTTAATACAGTAGAGTGCACTGTAATTGTTACATTACAACATGACATTACACATCACACAGGAATGAACAAGCTGCACCATGAAAGGAAAAATCAATGCAAAAGGTGTCTGGAAATAGATTACCTTACGTCTCCCTTGCTAAAGTTCAAATTTTATTTTACTGAGGAATCTTATCTTCTGTTTTACTCAATCAGTTTGAGTAAGCAGTAGGAGTTTAGGAGTAGTGGGTGGAGTAGTATTTGTACTGAGTCATACAGTTCATTACTCATAATGCATACAAAAAACACAAAGGAGAAGTGTAGACAATCTAAGATTTACACAAAGTTAGAAGAAAAGTTCTCATATTATAGGATTCAACGGTCTAAATCAGTGGTTAGATATTAGATCATGTGTGTTTATTGTAAGCCTCACTGTTACTGGAAGTTGTGCAGAACCCTTTGCTTTGAGTAAATCATCAGTATCACAGACTTTGTTCTCTAACCTGCCGTGAACCTAAAAATGAGCTTAATCTGGGTTTGAGGATCACATGAGAAGCTGCAAACACAGTCATCACATGTCTTTACTCATTCACCAGAGTAATTACAATATAACCGAAAATGGTTGCATTGATACTAAAATACATGAAAAAGACAAAGTGGTAGAGTTTCTTGTAAGATTGTAGAGGGGATTTCAGTCAACCAATGTGCATGAATCACAAAGTTGTTTTTTAGTGAAGACACCCATATGGTCTCCAGCCCATGAGGGCATGAACTCACCTGTTTTGCTCATTTGTCTTCGTCCTGCTGTACACAAAGCTGCATTTCAGAAGACAACATTGCACGTGTCTCCACGGTCTTTGCCCCTTTCTCCACCCACGAGACAGCTGCAGCACCTTCCATGGTTTTGTGTATTTATCCCCACTGATCTCCTAGTGGTTTTTTTTTCTTGTTCTCAGTGAGGGTCTTAGTTTGGATGAGTCATTTTTCTCTCTGTTTTCCACTGAGATTATACATAACAGTGATTAAGGTCCACACAAATACACTTGATGTGACTTGGTTTAGCTCCTATAAGGCAAGAGAAACCTGGGACCCACATATTGAACATTTTGGTCTTTGACACATACCCTTTAATAGAATTAAATTCCCCAAACCACAAGAGGCTTCTACAATGATTTATTTCATGCTATAAATTTCTTCCCTGAAAAAAGACACTTGGCGGAGCAAACTATGTACAGAAGTCTAAGAGTATAGAGCCAGTAAGCCGGTTAGCTTAGCTAAGCTTCGCACAAGGAGTGGAAAAGGTCTTGGCCAGGCACAATTACATTCAGTTCTCCGCTGGTTGCCTGGCAAGTTCACAGTAATGACCTGAACTCCAGGGCCTCTACAACTACTTTACTATTTGATTGTTTTTATACTTACGTTTTTGTGCGCATAGAACAAACTATGTAGATAAAACGTGTTTATTAGAACTGAACTTCAGAGGTGTTGTTAGGTGGATTATTTGTACCTTCTGACAGAGCCAGGTTAGCCGCTTTCCTCTGATCCAGTCTTCATGCTAAGCATCTCCGACTCTAGTTTAGTTTTGGGAGACTCCCCTGACCACTACGATCTGCAACATGTGTAAAAACAACATTGTCAAACTGACAGCATAATAGTGGTCAAATGCTATATCTGTGTATCTTAAGTATCTGTGATCTTGATTCCCATTTCTTTAGGTAGATTATAGGCGTTTGGGGAACAAACAGGGACTGAGAGGGACTACCCACCCGAGAACTGTAGACTACATACCTTCAGAGCTTTTTCTCTGTTTGTGTTATCACCACCAATAGGAATGCTGAAGTGACGTAAAGCAGAGCAGAGCAGAGCAGCTTGCACACGTCAGAAACTTTTTGCAATTTTTGTTTGAAGCTGCAAGTCGTCTTCGGCTCAGTGAATGTGCTTCTGGTTTAGCCTTTATGCAGCTTACTAAGTAGGGTCTCAAACAGGTTTTTGAAAATGGCGGTTGCCGGTGCTGCATTGGCTCATGCGTTAGAACAATCTCTATACACTCAAGGATCTTTTTGTGCTGGGAGAGAACCTTGATTGTTCCTAGTTCTTTGACAGTTCCTAGACAAAGGGAGGGTTCTTAGAGCGAAGCTTTTAGAACTATGAAAAAGTTCCTCCAGTCAGAAAATGCCTTACGTAATGCAGTAGAGTATACACACAGTTCATAAGAAGCATGATTCACTTCTGCCTTTGAGGGGTGAGAGGTGACCCCATGTGCCTCCCTCACATCCCCCCCGCTGACACCAGATGTTACGCTACAAGAGCAAGGAAATTAGCCAGAGCCCAACTCTGAGATGAGGAGGACACACACACACACACACACACACACACACACACACACACACACACACACACACACACACACACACACACACACACACACACACACACACGCACACACATGCATGCACACTCAGCCAGCCACACATTTGCCCACACACACACACACACACAAACACAGAAATCGCACAGAATCCTTTGAGGCGCTCTGTTTCAGCCCTCACGCAGCCCATGGCTGAGGCCAAGACAAACAAAATGTACTTTGTGCACACACACACACAGACACACACACACACACACACACACACACACACACACACACACACACACACACACACAGGATACAGGACTGAGGGGGGATGTTGTGTGTGATATGGTGAACAATGGAGTCTGACGAATTCCCTTAAATGGGTTAGACTGAAAATATGGAAAACAACCCTGGTTTGTGGTTCAAGGCTACACAATCTTCATGCTGCTGTCAATCACTAACAACTTAAGTAATTACAGGCTCATTGTATCTGGTTGACCCTAATGCCATTCAGATAAAATTAGCATTTAATGAAATATCAAAGTATTCTATCTCTTACAATTCTCTTTTGCATCTAACTGTTTAAACAATCTAATTGTTCACACAGTAACAGCATGTTGCTATAAATTATTAATTACTGCAAATGATCATATTGCAAACAAGTGATTCCTAAAAGAAATCTAGTCGTATGTACTTGTTAAAAATACACGACTGTGAGATTAAATGTTTCATTTGGATCACCCCGACTGTAACCCAGCCTTATCATCATGGGTCACTGATGAAAGATATTATTTGCATACAGCTTATATAAATGTTGACTCATGGTGGGACACTAAAACAATAATACGCCTTTTCTATTTGCATGGAGATACAAATACTGTTGAAATCCAGACTAGGCTGCAGGTACATATGAAAGCGAATGCAAGTCACACTAATCACACAATAATGAACACACGCATAGAGATCCCCACGGACCTACCGAACATCACACACAAACGCAGAAACACACACACTGACACACACGCATTCCATAACAGTTCCCTCACAGGAGTGGAAAGAAACCGAACCCTGGTCCTTAAAGGAAAACAAATGGAGGTTCTGTCAAGCCCCTGGCTGAACTGTAAAGGAAAACTCCCTCCTACCCTCTCCACTTCCCTCCTCCCAGCCAGACCCGCCCCCTGGTCCAGCACTATATCAAGAGCCTGCCTCCCTCTATCAAACTCCACAGTCCTGCTACAGTCTCCAGCTGTATAACGGTCCTCTCTCCTCGTGTTCTCTCTTGACCAGCAGACAGTCAGCCATCATGTATTACAACCAAAGCATCAGCAGTGGTCCCCAAATGATGACCAGGCAGAGCCGCAGCTACACATCAAGTGCTGCTCCCCACAAAGCTCACAGTGTGTCAGGTTACAGCTTCAGAGGAAACCCACGTATCTCCTCTTCCAGCGTGCGCACCGTCTCCTCCGGGTATGGAGGCGGCATGGGTGGCGGCATGGGTGGCGGCATGGGAGGCATGGGTGGCGGGTTCGACCTGTCCAACGCACTGGACCAGAGCTCCTCCGTGCACCTGAACGAGAAGGCCACCATGCAGAACCTGAATGACCGTCTGGCCAGCTACCTGGACAAGGTCCGCTCTCTGGAGGCGGCCAACTCCCATCTGGAGGTGCAGATCAAAGAGTACTACGAGCAGAAGGGGCCTGCAGCAGAGAAGGACTACAGCCACTACTGGTCCATTATCAATGACCTGAAGGACAAGGTATAGTGTGTGCCTGCCTCAGCAGCTTAAAACCTAGACAAGTCAAATGTTTGCTGTGCTGTTAATGATTATCAAGGGAGTGTTTTAAAAGGGTTAAGTAAAGTCAAGTGTGTAGGCAATATGCATGGCAATCTGACTCAATGTTGTAGTTGTGGGACTTCACAAGGTGATGTAGCTGAGAAGCACTGCATGGGAAGTTAACTGATATATTAATGCGTAATTCATAGCAAACCAGTCGATGTTGCTGTACGTAACTGCACAATGAACTATTCATTTGAGACTTTTGAACTTTGACACCTCCCATTGATCTTCTTCTCCAAAGATTGCTAACGCCACCATCGGCAATGCCAACATCCTGCTCCAGATTGACAACTCCAAACTGGCTGCTGATGACTTCAGAATCAAGTAAGCAGGAATCTTCATACGACCGCGGCCCTATCTTAATCATGTTAATGTCACAACAAGAGGGCTTCAGGGTTATAATCGTCTCATATCTTTGTTATCTACTCTCAAAAACTAATCAGATTCGAGCATGAGCTGATGATGCGCCAGTCAGTTGAGGCTGACATCGCAAACCTGCGGCGTCTGCTGGACCAGACCACCCTGACAAAGGCTGACCTGGAGATGCAGATCGAGGGTCTGCAGGATGAGCTGGCCTACCTCAAGAAGAATCACGCAGAGGTGACTTAAGCACATCCTCTAGATACAATGATCAATGCTCACGATGAGAAAAAGGAGCGTGCTTCGTCACACCTGTATCAGGACTGTTTGAAATGCTGCAAATTGATCTTAATGCTTTTCATCCTTCTTTTTTTGTTTAGGAGCTGGCATCAATGCGCTCTCAGCTCACTGGCACAGTCAACGTGGAGGTGGATGCCGCACCCCAGGTAGACCTCAACAAAGTCCTGGACGAGATCCGCGCCCAGTACGAATCCATCACTGACAAACATCGTCGCGACCAGGAGTGCTGGTTCAATGAGAAGGTGAAAAGACTTTTCCATAAACAATCATACCCCACACATTGCAAATGACTGGGTTTACTCCCTCAAAAGTCTAACCTGTAATTAAACATAATGATCTGTGAAACTAAGCTGCGTAATCACCAAGACTTCTTCTTCACAACTTTGTCTTTTTTTTCTTGCTCTAGTCGGCAACAATTTCCAAGGAGGTGTCCAGCAGCACAGAGACAATCCAGACGTCCAAGACAGAGATCGGTGACCTGCGGCGCACACTGCAGGGCCTGGAGATTGAGCTGCAGTCTCAGCTCAGCATGGTGAGAACACCCCCCCCCCCCCCCCCCCCCAAAGAATTTGTTCTTGTCTCACTGATCTTGCCTTATATGAGCACAATTCCCGGATCGCTGTCTTGTCTGGGGAAATGTAGAAACAGACAGTGACAGAGTGTAAAAAGAGCAGAAGGGAGAGGAACAGAACGAGGCTTTATTGAAAGAACGAAGGGAGGGAGAGAAAGATAAGAGGGATGGGAGCTGTGGAGAAGGGAGAGGGAAGGGCTCACTTTCTGGAAGACATAAAAGAGCTTGAAGAAAGCTGAAGGAATGCTGAACTGGATGACCCAAAACTTCGTACTCCCATGGATTATCTGTGCCCAGCTGGAGTAGATCATTTAACACCCTCTTGCTAGAACAGCTCACTGATCCTGTGGAACAGTGGAGAAGCAGCTAAAAGACACATGCAGTCAAAACCTGGCACATATGCCACATATAAATACAGAAATGTTTTTGTGTCTGTCAGACACATACTCCAGGGCGTGGCTGGTGGTTGCAGACTATAGTTTTAGATTGTCACAAAGGATTTACTACAGTAAACTATGTGTCTGAATTTGTGTGCATGATATCACCTCCTTTTTTTTCTTCGCTTCTGTTAACAGAAAGGGGCTCTGGAAAACACACTGGGAGAGACGGACGCTCGTTACGGCTCCATGCTTTCCGCCTTCCAGAACACAATCAACATGCTTGAATCCGAACTGGGCAACGTGCGCTCTAGCATCGAGCAGCAGGGCCAGGACTACAAGATGCTGCTGGACATCAAGACCAGGCTGGAGCAGGAGATCTCGACGTACAGGAGCCTGCTGGAAACAGAGGAGTCCAGGTAAACACAATAATACAGGAGCATGGACTTATGAGATAATTTAAACCAAAATGCACTTATTCATGTAGAAAATAATGCACCAATTCACTCATTGTTCTCCTCTACTTTTCTCTTCCCTCCAACCCATTCTAGACCTCACGGTAAGTGACATATGTTTTAACAAGACATTACATAACAACAGTGAAGTCAGTGTAATACAAGCTTGAAGCTCTGCCATCATGATGATTTTTTTCCTTCTTTTTCACAGGAGGCTCAAAGACCACAGTCACAAACACCACTGTGCGCACTTCCAGCTAGGTGGTCCAACTGGCAGGACAAGCTGTACTCAGAATCACAAACACACACACACGCACACACTAATAAAATCTGTTACACGAGATGAGTGAAACTGTACTGAAAACAACTGAGATATGTTGAAAGTGAAGCCCGTGTTACAGTCTACAACAATTGCAATTTGGAAGAAATCACCTTGTGTTTGTGTGTTTGTGTGACCTGTCTGAAAAATAAATCTGCTGGTGGAAACAAATTGTGTTGTTTCGTGACTTTACTGGTCTTTCAGAAACAGTCGACATCTTTCTCAACAACATCGCCCTGTTTTGTGCGGTCGTCACGGCAACAGCATTACGTTCGGGGAGGTGGGATGCGGAAGTCTTTGTTAGGTAACAGGGGCTGTTGTCAGGAAAGGGGGAACAATGGTTTAAGCTCTCGTGTGGAAAGCATTAGGATTTAGAGAAAAGGCCGCACAGAGATGTTGAACTTGAAGAAAAGTGACGTCCCTGACCAAATAAAGTGAAGGAGTCTGGGCTTTGACCCAGGAGTTTTTTTTTTAAACAAGACACACCCAAATGGTTGACCAATCTTTACTCTGGGGGCTTTCAACACAGTGTTACATGAAGTCTGTGCAACTCATGTCACCTAGTAACAAGAACACACACTCAGGATAGAAATACTGAGTGGGAACGCAAACACTGACTCCCTGAACAAAGAGAGTCGTTGTGGAAACCGGTGCTATCAGTGCTGCACTTTGGCCTCCGTTATGAACGATGATTGATTGCAAATGACCAAATGAGCTGTCGTGATAAAATGTATCCTGAAGGGTGCGGCTCCTCGGATGATGGTGACTTAATACCTATGTGTTATGTTTTTATGGTATGTTTAGTGTGAAAGAGAGGCAGGGAATTGTTCTGTTTGTGTGGTGTGTGGGGAAGAGAGAGTGAGGCAGAGTAGCATTTTAAGCCTTTGCACTCTGTACAGGTCAGCAGTTACAGCTTCTAAAATTACAGTGAAAATCTGTCAAGAGTTCATAATTCTCAAGTGATAGCGTAATGTTGAGAGTGATTATAGAGAGGATCAGATTGCAAAATCCACCCCCTCTGAGGAGCTTCACTCACCCATATTTGGACCCGTTCTGTTGCATTATCGGCTTCTCCTCCACACTGTTATACTGATAGTTGATGACGAAGCCCTTCCAGTTAAGCTTGTAATTTGACATGAAAATCCAAAGCAGAGATCATAAAAAAAAATGTAACAACAGGCCATTTTCCCCAGATAAGCGTTTAACGCAGTGGGCCCGCCGAGCGCTAACTGCAAAGCAATAACTAAACATCTGTTTACGAGCAAACTAAAGCCAAACCTCATGAGTTCTTCAACACTTTCTGACATTTTAGATGTTGGATGTTGTGCATTTTTGTATTTCTAAGTCTTTTCCTATGTTTAAAATGTGCCATGATGGTACTTGTTTCAGTTCTTTCTGTATGAGATACAGTACAAATGCTGAAGTTGATATGCACAGCAATGTTCATACATTTTAAACCAGAATGTCAACAAAGACTATATTGTCCGAAGGTACTGTATTGTAAAAATGACAGTGTGGGTAGGAAATAGGACTTATTACCTTTTAATCATTGCAGTCGATTTTCTCCAAAAATGCAGCTTAACATTGATGAAGTTAAGGAGCTGGTTGATTTCAAAAAGCTCACTGTCTGCATTTTCACTTGTATAGGTTTTTTTAATGGAAATTATCTATGTCACTGTCAGTTTTATGAATGATTGCTAAACACCACCTCTCCGACATAAAAAAGGATTTCCTTCAATTTGTTCAGGAGCCTCTGGGTGTAATAACAAGCTGTCATCACAAAGAGTTAGTGATGGATTTGATAAATAAGGAGATTAGGGGAAGACGTCAAAGAAGCCGACACTGAGTAGCAGTTAGTTTATTATTTACAACATGAATAGGCAGACTGTCGGGCATGTGGCTGTACAAAAGAATATGATCGGGAGCGGTGCCAAGTTGCCAAAAGTCACTTCTGTATTTTCTCCCTTTCATGGCTGTCTGCCATCCAAAGTCAGCCTGAGGCTAGCAGAGAGTGAGATCAGACAGGAAAAGAAGATGTTACTCACTTGATGTCTTGAAATACTTGACATGAAGTTCAATTCAGTTCAACTAATGACAAGTTCAGGATACTTTGAATTCTCTCTGTTTTCTATTGAAACTATTGAAACAACAGGGACATTGTGCGTAACCTTTCTTTGTCCGGTAACTGAATCGGACTTCTTGAGAAGATTAGTAACAATTTCAGTTCTGTATGCTAAATATGAAGCTACCAGTAGCCAGTTTTGGCTTAGCTTGGCACAAAGACTGGAAACGGGGGCATGGTTTGTTTATGAGCTTCAGTTTTTGTGTTATAGTTTTGATTGATTGAATTGAGAATGTCAAAAGTCCAATCAGATATAATCCCTTGAATGTGGGCCTGCTGTATTTCAATGTGGACTTTTACCAAATCACATTGAGCTTTCATATCAGTGAAATGTTTAGTTAAGTATTAGTCTACATATCTGCAACGGTTAAACCAAGATGCCGACGCCCGTATCAGCAGGAATGTTGATGTGGAGAGAAGGAACATTCTTCACTCGACTGGTGCACTCTATTCTGGAGCAGTGTTAGGTTTGACACACAAGCTGAGAGGAATACCTAACCTCTTTGCTAAAGGTCTGAGACACAGTATGGCATCAAACCTCACTGTGAAAGTTTTCAAACTGCGCCCGAGCTGTAGCGAGGCGTAGGAACAGTTGAGAGGTAGAGAGTGGAACAAGACCAAATACACTTCAGGGGCTTCCAGGCCCTGCCAAGCATGAGATAGATGGGATTTTGTTAACCATTTGCATGGATGTGAGTTTGGTCCTCCTGCGAGTCCATAAAAACACGGTATTGTCCCCTATTTTAATAAGAAAGCATGTGGCTCTGAATCGCAAATGCAGGATGGTGAAAGGTTGGAGTTAAACAGGCAGGGCCGGTTTGAGGAACCACACCCTACAAACAATTGCAAGATCCTGAAGACAGGACGGACTTACTTGGGCAGGGCTCAGTAGCATTCTAAATACAATGCATGCTATCATGAAAGAGATGTAAATCTGTTGCATTTTTCTGTTTGACTTTAAAAGCAAGTATTTGCTTTTAAAGCTGTGTGCACTGGAGCATATCCCAGCATGCATTGGGTATATACATATAATGTGTTTTTAAAAAAAAGTATTCTGTTGAAATCCCTATAAAGATACGTAAACCCCAGAGAGAAATACCCAATGAAAGAACTACTCATGAAAACTGTTCGGAGGCAGAGTGAGGCACATTTTCCCTACAAAACTGCTACTGACTGTAAAACACCTACTGTATGACTCTGATTTTCCAAACTCGCTTGTGTGAATTTGCCCAAAAGCCTCACGATAAAATATAACAAAAGTGCCTTAAAAAGGCAGTAGTAATTATAAACTTGCTGCTCTGTATTTAGCACTTCATAGCCAACGTTAGGAAGGGGGAAAAGCTCAACAACAAGCTAAATGTATAAGTGAATAAACATAATAAGGGCAACTACAAAATATATTAAAACAAAACATTGAACATACAATAGGTAGATATTGGCACAGAACAGTAAGCAGACAGAATATTGAGCTTTAGTTCATTTTGGCTACAGACTGAACTGGGCAACTCCCTTTACTTTTAAAAGTTTAAGCGCTACTGCCACCAAGTGCTGGTTTCTTGTACATACAAGAATGAGTTTGTTATAGTCAACAAGAGACTCATTTTAGAAAGATTAGACTCCTTATCAAACCCATAGAAAAAGACAATTGCTTCACCTTGTTAAAGCCAAAACCACACCATCACTTATCATGTCTCAAATCAGCTCAATATATGCATGCGCTTTCCAAAATGAACATCATAATTCAGCAGACTGCCCTTTCTCAATATTTTGGCAATTCATAGAGAATTTGCTAATGTGCCAGTTTGATGGAAACCAGAGGCGGAAATATTGATTTCAAAGGTGGTAGGTGCACAAATCCTTAAAAATGGTCTGTAGTTTTATCATTTATAACTCTACCCAAGGTAGAACAAAACACACAAGCTTTTTAAAAATAATTTTGACGAAAATGGTCGTAACAAAAAAATATTTTTTACATCAAAATACCCTGATGTGCCCTGATGTCTGCCCTACACCTCAACAATATGAATATCTGTATTTATGATCAAACTAGAGCCTAAAGCTTTTAAAGTTAACACCTTTTTAAAATAAACTTCAGATCATATATTATGGTATGTTGGCACAGTTCAGGCCATCATAATACACTTTGTAAAAAAACAATTGAGGTGGTGCAGTAAAGCCAACTGTGTAACGTGAAGAGTAAAATGCATTTGTTCATATCAATATGTAACAAAGTATGCTTAACCAGGCCCAGCCTTCATATCAGTATACAAAGATTCTCTGCTGCAGCAGTCCTGCCTTGGTTATTGACTTTGTTGGACAGCAGGGGGCGTGGTTTCCCCGTGTCTGCTCTGCACATGCTGAGCCTGGATGGGAGGGTGAGAGGTCAAGGGGGCGGTGCTTGGGGAATACAGGAAGTAAACATGACCACGATATTTTGCTAAACTGACTGGCTGTTGCCGACGTTGAGAATATTAATGAATGTTGTCTAAGAGTTATTTAGCACAGAACAGCAATTTGTTGGTTGGATGTTATCTGATGTACTTGCCGGATATGGAGCCGTTTTGTTTCCTTCGAATTGCATCCAAGTTCGATGTGCACAAATACTGCATAATTATTGTATTTTCATTCCAACGATTCGAACGACATTCTAAACTATGATTTTTTTACATGCTTTACTATGACTTTTATCGACATCATTTTATATTACTTTTTTCTACATTCTATAATTCAACTTTTACGACATACTATGACTTTTTTTCTACATAATATACCATTACTTTTTCCGACATGCTATACTATGACTTTTTTGCGAGTTTTTTCGACACACTACACCGATTATTCTATGACTTTTTTCTGCATAATATACTATTACTTTTTTCGACAAACGTTAATTTTACTTTTTCCGACATGCTATACTGTGATTATTTTATGACTTTTTTCTACATACTATATTATGATTTTTTTCGAAATACATTACTATTAGTTTTTTTTCACATTCTTTACTGTGACTTTTTGTCGACATACTATGACTTTTTTGGCATACCATACAATGATTATTTTATGACTTTTTTTAAACATGCTTTACAATGACTAATATAACTTTTTTCGACAAACACATTTTTATCACATTTTTTGACATATTACTTTGACTATTTTCGACCAACTATACTATGACTGTTTCATCATAAATTTTTCGACATGCTTCACTATCACTTTTTCCGACATATTACTATGACTTTTTAGATATACCATACCACATTTTTTTTGTCCTACTATACTAACTTTTTTTGAATGGTATACTATGAATTGTTTCGACATACTATACAATGGATTCTTTATTTTTTTTCTAAATGCAACATACTATTCAGATATTTTTTTTATAATACTATACCATTACTTTTTTTGTCAAACTGTACTATGACTTTTCATCATACTATAAAGTTTTTTGACATACAATATTACTTTTTTCGACATGCTATACTATGACTTTTTTTTACATACTATACTGTAACTTTATCCATGAGTTTTTACAACATGCTATACTATGACTTTTTTTTACATACTATACTGTAACTTTATCCATGAGTTTTTACAACATGCTATGACTTTTTGACTTACTACCGGTATATGACTTTTTCTAGACTTTAACATACTAAACTATGACTTTGACATACCATCTACACTGTGACTTTGACATTCTATGCTATGACTTATTCCTCACATACTATGAGTATTTTAGAATCAACAGCAGGGATGAGGAGTTTGGCTCTGCTTAATTTTTTCCTCTTCCCGCTGATCAGCACATCTGGCTGATGCCGTTGAAGGTGCCTTATGTTTCCATTCACATGCCCTACCTACATCTTTGGAGCTACTAACTGTATTAGTTAGTTTCAGTGGCCAAGTGAGATTCTGGATCAGAATTTAGGCAAGTATAGGAGATAAAAGTGACCGTGTTCCTGCAGGTATATTTCTATACAGTATGAATCATAGAAGACGCATCAGAGCCAGTCATTTATTATCACTTTAATTTGATAGGGGAACCACAAGTACTTTAAAAGGTTATACAGCGCTGTACATTTTGGAGCAGTACTGACAGACTTGATAGTCATATCTTCTCCCGTTAAATACTATTCATTTAAATGTTCTATATTCTTATAATAATACAGTGATACAATAAAAGCTTGTGTAACTGGTCCTGCAGCTTTTCTGATATGTCGATATCATTTTTGTTGGGACTGTTATTTCCTTGTAATTCTTTTCCAAAAAAGGAAAATAAAAGTTATGATCAAAAACCATATGACAGGCAGAAACTGCCAGGCTGTAATCCTGTATGACTCCCAATTCACTCACACAATAGAGAGAAAGAGAGACAGAGAAAGGGAGAAGGAAAAAAAGGAGATACAATTGTTATGTTCTGAAGGCTGGTCCGCAATGGAAATGGGCATCAGTTCATAGGGAGGTGCAAAGCAGCACAAGATATATTTTGCACTTTCTGCAACCTCGACTCTTACTCTGCCCAACCATCAAGCTGCTCGAAGGCTCACTTCCATAGCTGTGTGCTCAGAGTCTGGCCAGATCCTGCGGCGGCAGCCCATCCACCCATAGCTGACGGAGGCTGACCGAAGGCCATCTGGCCACCTGCACTGTTCAGAGTCAACCCTGACATCTGCTGATTCACCTGAGGAAGTTAAGAGAGAGACCTATATCAACACTAGAGCATAACATCATGGATTGAAACCTGTAATATTATAACTCTGAACCCAACTATGTCCTGAAACTAGTCTGTGATTTCATTAGTCGGGTTGAGACATGAGGAGGAAAAAGCACGCTTCTAAAAAAATAGCAGTCAAAGTTAAACTTAAATCAAAGCTCCTCCTGCACAACCTCTTCACTAGACTTCTGACTGGCTTGCCTTGGTGTCTCCTTTCTGGCCTCTAGAGGTCAGGAATCAATGATTGCTGCGCCACAGAGCAGAGTGGCGGCTGGATGCTCTGTCCACATCCTGTGTAGTAACTTCACAATGCACTGTGCACTATGTGCAATGCATCATCATAGCTGGGTGTGGTCACGTGTACAACTAACCACACCTGACAGACACATATGAACATAAGGCTGTGCAATTTATAAAAAAAAAAAAATAGTGATCTCAATATTCACCAAAACAATCGTGATTATGATTTTTGACATAATCAAGTAGCCATACATGCACACAACCCACAGAACAATATTTAATGACAATGCTGCAGTAATCAACACATATAGCTTCAGGGCTCTCCATACCTGACCCATGTTCCACTGAGCCTGCTGCCCAGGCTGGATGGCGTACATGCCCTGAGCAGGCACCATGCCTGCAGGCAACGCACCACCCGGTGGTCCCATCATCCTCGGTGCCATGCCCATCACACCGGTGGCTGGTGCATTCCCCATGAAGCCATTAGGCATCGTCATCCCAACCATCATGCCCGGACTGGGCCCCATCATGGCTGCCCCGCTCTGAGCCATCATGGCACCCATGACGGTTGTAGGAGGCATGGCCGTGCCCATGCCAGGGAAAGCCTGATAACCACCAGCGGCCTGGACAGGAAACTGCATCTGGGAGGGGCCCATGAACATGCCAGCTGAGGAGGAAAGAAGACATGCAAAACAGAGGGAAGAAGTTACGCATACAAATGTGTCTTTCAAGCCTGTACTGTGATATGTGGGGTGTTTTCCAGAACTATAATATTTGGCTGTGTGTTTGTCTAAGGAGCCTGTTAATCAGGACGAGAAGTTTCGACAGGTCTGTGGGGACCGTGTTGGGACATACAAGCATGCATGTACTTGCTCCTTACGGATTCCATTACCTTGGTGAGGAAAACCAAGGTCTAGATTTTCTAGCCCAGGGGTTTTCAAGGTCTGACACAGTGGGCCTCCCCATGGACACAATCAAGACAACTGCAGCCTCAGGTTTTGGAACTATAGTTTCCATAACTTGGGGGATGTAAACCAGAAGTATAATTTTGCCATGAAGGCAATGAGTTAGTTGTGGGCGACAACTGGATCCCCATCTTCTTTGCCTATTATAACAGGATAATTCTGAAGTTATAGGAAACATCTTTTTTTCTATGATTTGTTGGCGGGTTTGTGGGGGGGGGGGTGGCAGAGTAAAGTACCAAAAGATGGAATTAAATGTCGAGTCAGATTTGCAATCTCTCTTGCTTATTATTTGAGTCAAATAGTTCCTGATTTAAATAAAAGAAATGTCGGCCAATTTTAGGCAAACGTCTTTTGTTTCGTGATTACAGGGTTTTGTAGGAAACGTACACAACGCTTTAGGTATCAAGAAACGTAATGCCGATGACGTTACAATAAGAAAATGTTTGCGTCTCAAAGACGTCACAATAAAAGTTAAATGACGTGGGTTGTATTTCACATTATTTCTAAACATTTGCGTCCTCACCAGCGGGGGCCTGTTGGGACATGCTGTTGGTTCCGTACAGGGACAAGATGGAGTCCTTGGACAGCAGCTTCTTGGCCGTGTCTTCAGTTTTAGTGGTGCTACTGGTGTCACTGAACAAGTCCAGGTCTCCCTGCACCGACCCCGAGCTGGCTCCGCCTCCTGCTGCTCGAGCTTGTGTCGGAGTGCTGGCTGCGTTACTGGAGCTCACCTGACAAGAGAGGAAATGTTTTGGACGACGGTATTGAATAACAGTGACTTGAGTTTAAAACATCGGTGGCTCAATATGAAACATGTTTCAAATGAATCAACAAATTATCATCATTAAATCAAATTACATTTAATTAACGTTTACGACCTAGTTGCCATACAGCCATCAGCTATTTGACAGAATGGCTTCCGTGTTTTTCTTCATGTATAAATGGAGTGAATATACCTTCCTGCATGATAATCCCCATATTTCAGTTGTGGCCTGTTGGTCGACTGTTCGTAGCTTTAACAGCCAACAGGCTTGGTGGTAATCAATCCCCCAGACATAACAAGTTGTTTTACCAGTACTACTTGTACTGTGACACAGCAATAACAAAAGTGATATCGCCACCCACACACACACTCTCTCTCTCTCTCTCTCTCTCTCTCTCTGCCTCTTTCACCGTCTCTCAGTATTGCCGTTTCTGTCTTGTGGGCTGTTGATGCTGGTAGTTATCATTTGACTTTTTATTTTCTACTGCACACTTTTTCAGTCGTACAACTAGACAACCACTACTGTCAAGCCCTCCTGAGCATCATTCAGAAATTAGTACTAAATCTGGACGGGGGAATTCTTGCTGGATTTTACCTGAGAAAACTGAGCTGCAGATGAAGATGAAGGGAGGGGGTTGGATACCATCGGGCCGAATATATCCAGGTCATTGTTGTTCTGGTTTGTGCTCGTGCTACCATTGTTAGTTGATGCGGCTGCCGGTACGTCTGTGACAGAGAGGTTTAAAAAAAAAAAAAAACTGGTTTTACAGGTAGAAATGAAGAGCTCACGGTTAGAGAAAACAGGCGTTGGACTATTTTGACACAACTCACTGACGACTCCCCACTGACATTCTACCTGAATTCACTTCGCAAGAATTTATGAAATGTATAATTGCTGTAAAAGGTTTGTAAAACAAACGCTTAAGTTTGCTAATGTGAGAACAAGCGTCATCTTTCTATTCGTTTAACTGCAATGCCCTCCCACAGCTGCAGAACAGCTTTCACAGCTGCATAATGGTTATTACAATAGAAAATTGATCAGCTTGCTCTCATTAGCTCATCGACCACAAAACATCCAAACAGTGCAAAGCTCCTCAGTAGCATAAATATGTCCTCTTACTTTACACTGTAAATTAAATTGCTGTAATGAAGTGAAACACCCGTATTCCAAGTGCACGAATCAATAGACAAACAATAACCTGTTGTTCTAGCTCGCCATTTGACAATGAGAAACAACTCATTTTCTATACATCAATGCAGAAATATCCACACAACTGCCACGTATACACTGGAAGACCTGCTGCAATGTGAGCCAGCAATGAACCCACGAGCAAAATGTTTCCATACGGTTGTCATAAATGTGCTGTGAGCCACTGAGATATGGTGTCGCCTCCATTCATGATGTGTCAAACTGTCCCCATTTCATCCCGTATAATATTTAAGTCTGGTCCAAACATAAATGTAAAAAAAACAAGAAGTTACAAGTCAGTCGCACACACGGTGACTGAGTCAGCAGCTTTAACGCTTCCTCTGACAAACTCACAAAACAAAACCTTGCAGTGGTTCACTGCCTCAACAGCAACTTAAAAGAACAACAGACTTCATTAAAGTTCTCATACCGATAAGATAAGATAGCGGATCAGAGCGGTTTGTCTGCTTCTCGTCAGATGAGAGTAACAGGAACGTACAGTCACAGTAGCTGCTATGTTACACATGTTGACATTACGCTCAAGCCCACTGCTTGATTATTACACATTGAGCCGACAAGTTCACAGTGATGAAAACACAAGCTACAGACGGAGACAGTCATGGTTTGGCCCTCCGCCTTACAGGACTACCAAGTCTCAGTGGAGTTATCCCCTTCATTGAAAAGGTATACAATCACAGCCATAACATGCCACAGCATGCTACACCAAGAAAGAGTTACAGGCAACTCATCACACATACAGTCAAATTAAATATAAATCAGAAATCTGAAATTACACAGCACTGTTAGCCCATAAAACCTCCAAACTCCCGGCTCAATGAGTTTATAGTCACCCCGCTCATTTATTGGAATTGGCAATAAAAGGAGAACAATTACAAGCTGAAAACTTATTTAGCCGGATTCCATAAATATCTAAGACTCAGGCAGCACATTCATAAGACACTGAGATACTCACCAAGGCCTAGGAGGTTCACAGAGGGTTCTGAAGTCTTAGCGGGGCTGACTTTGGGAGCTGGCCTGGTTTCTTCACTCTAAAAAAAGGTAGTTAAAATAAATTAAAAAAGTAAGGAAAACTCCATATGTGACAAAACTAATGCTGAGGAGAATGTTCATACAACAGCTCTACTGTGTGAGACACTTACCTTGGATGACACCTTGCTGCCTCTGTCTGGCTCCCTCTCTTTCTTACCGTCTTTTGGCTAAAAACAAACAAACAAAAGAAACTCAAAATGACCAAACTGATGCCAGCTTGAACAACTTGTGTGTACACTACTTTTAAAAGCATGTACAATATATCTATTTAGTATTAAAAAAAAACTGGATGGATACATACACTGCTCCCATTGGTCACACTCTTGCTGTAGTATTTCTTCTTCTCATATTTATCCCTGATGAAGAATTCCACCGCTCTTAGGTCAGAGTTAAGAGAAAAATGGGCAACAAACAAGTGACAAAGGAATAGCTTCAGTAGATACAGTGTGGCACTTTTAAGTGTGCCTGCTGATAGTGAAGGATACTGGTCTGTTTGAGGTCTTCTGAAGCTTTCTGGAAGGTTTGCCTCATAAATCCGCCTGGCATTGGTGTTACCCATATCCTGTATACTCTAAAAAAAAGAGAAAAAAAAGGAAGGACAGAGAGGTTTATAGAAATCAGAAGCTGTTCATATATGCATGTTTAAATATTTCATGGGGTACTCAATTCAATTTGCACATGATGATTAGTTTGCTCATCAAGGAGAGTATAATGTCTTCTGTGGCTCTATTGGAGCTTTCTGATGCTTGTGATATAAACTAGGGAGGTGGAGTTTGACAGATGGTCGTATGCCAGGCAGGCTGAGTGGAAGGCTGGTGGGATACAGGTGGGAAAATTCAGACTTAAATACCTTGGACCACAGCTCATGTAAGACATATTTATCAAACTTTTCAGGCACCTTTGTATTAAAAAGTGCCATGTAGATAGATTTGGAGCTTCCAAAAAAAAAGTGTGTCCTAGTCATACTTATAACTTGTATGCTCATATTATCAGTCATCTTCTGATCAGCGTAGTGACAGACCCTATCAGTTTACATTATGGGAGTTTTAGGATCTGGTATGTTTGAAGCTTGACTCACATAAGGGACTAAAAGTTAAGATCTCTCACCATCTACCACGTTTACTGAGGCGCAGTGCTAATTTATAATAAATGTGCAGTCTTGTCACAGGTCTGAGGATTCGAAGAGGAAAGGCGGGTTGTCAATAGAGGACAGATATGCCCAAGTAGAAGGATGCTGAAATCAATCTCCTTAAGTCCCATGCAACAAAGATTTTTGCACTAATGTCTCGCAAAACAATTTAAACTGATTTAGTATTCGGGTAATAAAAAGCATCGTCTTCTGTAATTGAACCAAAGTCCATAGAGAACAAAACAATACCTGGATTTGTTCTGAAGTCCATTGGTCCAGGTTGACTGATTTGACTCTGGATATGTGCACTCCCAGGTTCCTGTGGATGCCAGCACACCGGATGCACATGAATACTCCCAGATTCCAGGATGCCCATCTTGGACCTGATACACAAAAAAAACAACCAAAAAGGATTGTGATTTGATTATGGAGAGATGTCTGAAGAAGATAAACATAAACATGCAAGATCTTGTAGTGACTTTAAGTGCCCAAAGCTAGCTCTGCATTCTTTACCAATGACCTAACATGAAAACAAGAGTCAAGTTCCTGTGGAGACACTTGTAAAACCCGACAGAAGAGCTGAAGGCGGCGTTAAGGGAGAGGTGTTGCTAATGTAGATTTAGGGAAGTTAGCTTGCTAGTTAGCCACTTAGTTTAGCTTCAGGGGATGTCAGCTGACTAGCTTGAGCCAGTTACCCACTAGCGAGTTAGCTCAGCTAAGCTAACCAACCCAGATGCTACATAGTTAGAGCGCGCTAGCGACGTATCCGGAGTGAACATTTTAACTCTGTGAAGTTTAATTTTTTTTAAAGTCGATAGTGTGATTGTCGTACCTTTAGCCTCGCAGTCGGCGCAGTACTTGTTGTCGTCCTCTCTCAGCATTTTGGACAGGATGGCCTGGTGCTGCTCGTTGAGTTTCTGGGACTTCTCTCTCTCCGAGCGGGTCGCCATTGGTACGGCTTTAGTTGGACTCCTTTAATAAAAAAATAACTCTACTTTAATCAGTCGTGAATCGAATTAGGTTTCTCATAAAAGACCATAATCAGAGCGACGAGCGCCTCAGAGCAAGATGTGAAAACACCCGGAACCGGAATCCCGTCTCCGCCCACAGGAACGCTAAAGCTGACGCGGCGGATGCATCTGATTGGACGACAGTTCTGACGTCGTTTGACGCACGAAGTTCCTCATGAAATAAGTTTTGCATTTTCATTAAAAAAATTATAATTTGGACTGGAAAGATGGCTACTGGTTACCTACATCAAACATGAGAAGACAATCAAAGATCCCAGATGTTTTTTTCCTTAACAAAACTCAACATCTGCAGTTAACAAGTTTATTGAACATGAAAATATAAACATAAAAAACAACAATTCACCCTTTGGGTACCTGAAGGCTTCAAAAAGTCCCCTTATAAGCAACTCAAACATCTTTAAATGAAACCAAATTCATAGTCATAAATACACCTACATTTCTCATTGATGATTACATCTTGCCATTGAAAACAGCTATGAAAAAAGATCAAAGGAAATATGTAGGCTACTTAAGAGAAAATATCAACACTTTATGACATGAGTTTACATGAAATTTAGACTTTAATGTAGGTGTTCTCAGATGTTTTAAAGGACTCATGGTTAAAAAATACTTGTGAAACCTAATTGGGAAAGTTACTAATTTAATAATCACACTTCATTATATCGCTAACCTCATATCTTTCCCAGCAGTTAGTCTTCATATGAGCTCACATAAATATACATAATGATGGCACTATACAATCAGACTCAAATTACAAACACTAGCAGATAAGTGGTACTTAAGATGCCTGATGCACCACTGCCTTAACAGAAGGTTTCCAGGCGGATCTTGAAGTTATTCTCCTGGTGCCTCACTGCAATGCCGTAGCGGAGCAGCATCTCTGTGTACGGGGGCCAGAATGTGTTGTCCATGGTCACATAGGGGTCGTGTGGCGTATTCAGGACCTTGTTCATGAGCAGCTGTGGGGGTACGGAGGGAGATTGATGTTAAAGGTGATACAACCTATAAAGTATGCAGGTAGGCATTTACAAAGAGACAGTTCAGTAGATTTGTATTTCTTTCTCTATTTGACAATACACACTGGAAAGAGACGCTAGGAGAGAGATGACGTGACAAAAGTACCTTCCTACACTAAAATACTGGAGGTATTTATGCACATTCTATGTGCCATGGCCAACAAAATACTATAACATGAAGGATTTACAAAAAGATTTGAGTTTGAGAATAAAACAATTACAATGATGTATACAACCACCTGACCAAAATACATGTGCAGCACTGAGAGTTGGCAGAATTGACTGCTGTGGACCATGACAACCTTACCGTACATCATTATTAAGCATCTCTAGACCTCAAATTCAAGGGGACGGGAGAATAAGATGCAACTCTTCACTGTCAAAAAATAAGATATAGTATAGTCTTGCTTTATATATTACAGCAATAACCAACAAACACACACATATGAGCTCCTTCTCCATCATATACCCATTGACTGGACATAGCTTCAACATCCGAGTGGAAGTCTTTCACCGTAGAGATTTTGACTATATATATACGCACACACATATATATTATGCACCACAACACCAAGAAAAATGTTAAAGTGAAAAGCTACATGGCAATAAACCTGTATTATCATTTTTGAAACTGACTCCTTTCACTTAACACAAGGAAAGATAATTGAACATCAAAGCTGATTATGTAGAACATCAAAACCCACCTCAAGAATTTCATTAAGTGAAATCAAGTCTTCATCTAACTCCTGGGTAATGTTCTGAAAACATAAAGAAAAGATGGTTATCTGGTGTAGTAACAGCACAGGTTTGGCATGTTAACACAGAACAGGCCGCTGCACCTTCTTCTTCCTGTTGGTACTGGATTCATTCTGAGGGAGAGGGACGTGCTTCTCCAGTATGTCGCCCAGAGACTCCATCAGCCTCTCCTGGTAGACCTTCATTTTATGGATTTTCGCCTTGGTGTCCTGCAATATACTGTGGAATGCACATGTCAACACAAACACACAGGTTTTAGTTCATACATACAGTTCTCAGAGTTAAACTGATGCGTGCTTCAGTGCTCTTGTATGTTTTCTTTGAATGCCATCCACCTGCCTACCAGGCTGTAGGTGACAATCTGTCACATTTACATGATGGACTCAAGTGTGCGTGTTAGTAAATGTGCATTGTCCCTTCTTTAATAAAGTAAATGCGTTTTGCTGCCCTCCAGTGGCAATACACATCAGAGCTTGAACTCCTGGTTCAGTGACCGACACGACGCTCACCTTTGCTCGGATAATTTCCCCTTTTCCGTTTGAAGTCGTTCAACATGGTCATTGGCAGCTATCAGCGCCTGTTTCTTCTCCTCCAACCACTTCTGTTCACTAAAACACATTGACTTTCAGAACAATACACTGAGCAAAACAAATGAAAAGTATCTTCCATTCACTTCTGAGGAACATGTGTATGCTCTGAGAAAAGACTGTAAGTCTGCACTATAGCTAAAAGATTTACGCACAGTTCTTTAGTTTCTCTCAATTTGTCTCTCTTTGCTTCATGGCAAGAAACAACCATCTCAAGTTCAGAGCACAGCTTGAGCATCTGTGGAAAACAACGTGGGGAAACGGATTGCATAACTAGAACCGAATTTAAATAAGGAATTTCAACAAGAAACATTCTTCAATGTTACATTTCACACACAGACATACCTCCTCTTTTCCAGCCTGAAGTAAAACTTCTGAATTTGATATCAGCACTGGATAGAGCAAAAACAGATAAACAAATACTATAAATACATTTCTAAAATGATAATATCGCAAACATTAGATACAGCAGGTATAACTATTTCAATTCATGGGAAAGCCTGGAATCACAATTTAAATAAAGTTACAAAGTCTGAAAATAAATCTTGATTTAAGAGTAATGTTTGTCGCACCAATTTCAAACCAGTTTAAATTGTTTCTTTTTGAAATGTAGAATGACGTTAACTGTAACTGTGGCATACAACTTTGGTACTGAATTCAGTTGTAAACACTTGTATTTAATTTCTATTACAGCTGCTATCAGTGTGAATAGAGGACTTACATTCTGGCTCCACGGTCAGCCACTGCTTCAGTTCAGCTTCTGTTGCCATCAGTCGATTTACTGCCTAATGAAAGATATTCTCACATTAAACACATTAAACACATTTATGAAGGCTATTAATTAGTTCTTAAGTTATTTACATACACCAATATCACACCTAATGAATGTAAAACAAATAAGCCGACAATATTTAGTAAAATATGAAGGAAAATTCAAACTAAACAATGGTTTAGTGTTAGCTGATTGTAAAGCTTTCTAATGGATATATCATCTTGTTTTTCTATGATGTCATATACCTTTAGGGACGCACAGTACGTGTGATGCAAAAAAAAAAAACGAGGATTAACCAACTTTAAAATGCTGCATTATTCGTAAACATTTATAGCATACTTATGGCTTGTTATTTCCATCTGCGGCACCAGATGGAAACCAGATGAGAAGAAGCCTCTTTGACAGCTCTCTCATTTTTTTAAATTGAGTTTCCCTTAAACCACAGAGCGTTTAAAGTTACAAGAAGAACTTCTGTGGTCTGCCCTTCCCTGTGCTCCATCATTGCGTTGCCTCATTGATTGTTGATTAGTCAGATAAATAGGTTACTTAGCTTGCCTCTGTAAAGACCTTTGATGTACGTTATGCGTGCAACAAAGGGCTGTATGAATATGACGTTTTGAAGATGTTATAAGTAATTTAAAGCAACGCCAAGTTTAGTGTTTTCCATGTTGTCATCAGTAACATTGAGAAAAGATTATATAATAAACTGAAAAGTACAGCAATGAACATGTACAAGCATCTCACCTGCTCCCGAGGATTCTCACAGAACTCTGGTTCACACAGTATCATCTCATTCTGAAGCTGCAACACAAAGGGACACACACAGTCTGCAGTTTGAACCTTCTTTGCACATCCAGTGGCTGGTTGGAGAGGACAGCCTGACTAAACCTTAGTTTACCTTTTCCAGCTGAGCAAACTGCTCCTCACACTGGTCCATCAGCTCACTCTGAGCGGCCTCTGACAGCTCCGCTGTCGCCTGTCCGCCTAGCTTCACCTCAGCCTGAACACGGGAATATAAAATGCCACAAACAGTGTCGATTTGCATTTGGATATGTTTTTGAATACTTAGCACAGCACAGAGATATTTGCCTCAGTGCATGGGTGAGGATTCATGCTCGTTCACATTAGCAGGACCGATGTTCTCGGCAATGAATGTGAATACGTCTCACTTTACATTGCTGTGTACATATTTGCGCTACACGAATTAGTCAGAGGAAATCCAGTCTTACCATAATTTGCGATTTTTTTTCTCCACAACACGGAAACCAACAACAACAGACGCTCCTTTTTCAAAATACCGCCAACACTGATGACGTA